>JAEQBH010003897.1:0-213144 GCA_016808115.1 Tetrastigma voinierianum | reverse complement strand
TCTCCTTTTCTGAGTTTGTCGCGAATCTTTGCGTTTGATAAAAAAGATAAAATTGCTTTCTTTGTAGAAAGTATTTACGAATGATCGCAATGCGGAAACTCAAATGGCGGCATTTGGGTTGAATTGCTAACGACAAGCGTGGCGACAACCATTGCGCATTCGGCGACAACGGTGTTGAAAAAATTTCTTGCCGCTATCCACAACTGTGTGAATGCTAGAACTTCTTTTCTATTTTCTTGCTTCATCCCTCCCTTTAAGCCCGTTGTTGGTGCCGTCTCATATACGAGATCCTTGTCGCCGTGCCTCTCCACTGCTTCATTTTGAATCCACGTTGTTTTCCTATTTTTTGCTTCATCCCTCTCTTCCTCCCGTTGCTGGTGCCGTCTCCGCCGTCTGAATCACCCTGTTTTCTGCCATTTTAATAAGGTATATTCTGATCCGGCTATTTAGTCTGCTATTTGATTCCTGCTATTGATTCAATCATGATTTTGTTTTTTATTGTGAATTAGGTGCTTTGATTGTGGTTTAGTTGGTTATGTCTTTTACATTTGTTTGTTGATTATGGTCTCATGTTTTTTTTTTTCTTTGATTTATGTTTGAATGTGATTTGTCTTGGTGATTGTTTGTGTTTTGTGTTTTTTGCTTGGATTCGGTGGTTGAGAAATTATTGGGGGAGTTAGGTTAATGGCACATCCAAAATAAGGGATGAAGAGATAAGAAAAATTTGGAAGAGAAATGGATTGTGTTTGGGTAGGAGACAGAAAAACAAGAGAATGCTCTCTATGATGCACTTGAAAAAAGGGATAAGAAACTGCAGTTGCAATTGCAGCAAAGAAATCTCCCTGAACAAGCTGAGAGCTCGAGAAAAAGCCAAAGAAGTGGTGATGTGAAAGAATTGTTAAATGTTATGAGGAAGAATTGAAAAAAGAACCTTTGAATTGAAAGGATTTAGTAGCAACACGATCTCCCCCGCTCTGGTCAGATCCGGCTCCTGAACTGGTGTTGCCGCATTTGTCATTGAATGACTCCATCAAGTTCTTGATACATGAATTAATCAAGTGGTACGCATAAAACCCTTTATATAGGATGCTCGAGGCAATCCTCATACAATTATGACTAGAGTCCTACTCTAACTCTAATAGTCTTCAATTCGACAAGCCAAACGCAATCCTTCCCGCTCACAGGCCACGATTGAATGAACTCCTATACGGCCGCATGAAATCCACGGGTAGGAGTCCTCCACCTTAGGAGTCCTCCACCTTAGGAGTCTTTCAGCGTGAGTCCTTCCACGCGTAAGTCTTTCCCGCCTCGGAGTCCAGCCCGCCTGGGAGTCTTTCCTGCCTAGGAGTAGGAGTCCTCCTCGCTGCAGTGAGTGCCTCGAGTGCCATGCCCACAGGGCTCCCTCTAGACCGTGGTCTTAGTGACGGCTCTTTGTGCGCGTCGAATGGGTCTTGCTTTGCCTTCTCTCATGTGTGTGCTTGGCTCACGCTTTGTGCCTCCGAGCACTTGTTTCCCATATTTGTCTTGCTCGTTTTCCCTCAGGCGAGCCATGGGGCCAAGGCAACGCCCTCATGCCGCAGAGTCGTTATCCCTAGTGGAGATAACACTAGCCGGTGCCTCGGCTGGTGCCGGATGCATAGGCACATTGCCTCCGCCTAGTGGATGCCTAGCCATGGTTCCTCGACCTAGTTCCATGCCTAGCCACGGTGCCTCGGTCTAGTGCCATGACATGCCTAGGGGCCTTGGCCTAGTGCATGCCTAAACAAGGTGCCTTTGCCAAGTGCATGCCTAGACACGGTGACTCGGCCTAGTGCATGCCTAGACATGTGCCTCTACATGTCACCGCGGCAGCCTAAGTATGGTGCCTCCGGCCTAGTGCATGCCTAGGCACGGTGCCTCGGCCTAGTGCCATGCCTAGCCATGGTGCCTCGGCTGGATTTTATGACAGCCACACAGACAAGGTTCCTCGGCCTAGTGCTTTCCTAGACACTGTGCCTCGGCCTAGTGCCATGCCTAGTGTCACACCCTTGAATTATCACAATGAATTTTTATGCTTCTGGATGTGCGGTGCTAACTCTTTTAGCCAACCCTTCCTCACAGTGTCTCTCAAAAGCAACGTATTAGACACTTAGTTTTTACAGGAAATAATCTGACTTGTATTGCCACAAAAATGTCAAGTGCAGTGCACTTCTCAACATACAAGATATTACAAAACACAGAAAATTAGGCACACTCTCTAACCCCATCCAAGTTAGAGACTACATCCTTTTATAGACTTTTGTGTCTATTGCCAACCTTGGTGACTCTTCCCAACAGGTGCCACTTCCCTCCACTGTTTGAATTCGAATCTGCCTCCTATATTCAAAATCTGGCTCCAACTTGCTTGATGTTTGAATTTGAAATCTGGCTCTCCCTTTTCAATTTCAAACCCACACTTGTTTGCCATAAGTGCATGTCCACCACATGCTACCATGCACCTGCTGTAGGTCCACCGTACCTTACCATGCACCTCCATGGTTTGCCTTGTTTTATTAGGTGCCCTCATAGGTCTAAGGTATACCTATGAGGCCCTTGCATCCACCAACACGGCAGGCATCCGGGTAACAAACCCTCCCCTCCCGCGAAGTCGGGGCGCACGTCGATAGCCTTTAGATAGTCTTGCAGCCCTTTCATTTGCCACAATGTTACATCCGGCTCCCATGTAGCCTCTAATTCTAAAGCGCCTTTCCATGAACAAGATGTCAGTCCGCCCGATTCTTTCTTACCCCATGGTTATGTGATTCGATTTTTTCCACCCCTTTATCGAACTGACTTAAGCTGACGGGAGGTGCGTTTACTTGGACCCTTCTTGGTTCTGCATCTTCAATATAGGGCTTCAAAAAACTAACATGGAATGTCGGATGCAACCAGGTCTTTGACGACTTCGGCATGTAGAACTTCTCCGCTTTCTTGATCACCTCCCGAAAGGCCCCTCGTACTTGGGATCGACCTCTCTCTTAAGTCTTCTGCTCACTTTTTTCAAAATCCGAGGAGTCAATTTTAACAACACCTTATCCCCAACCTGAAATTCCAGCACCTGTCTATGTTGATTAGCATACTTCTTCATTCTTCTAGCCGCCTTCTCAAGGCTTTCCCGTGCCTCATCGAACATCTCCTGCCGGGAAATGGCTAATCTGTGTGCTGCTGGGCTGTCTCCCCCAACCCGCTGCTTTGCCACATCTAATGGGGTTCTTGGCTGCCAACCTATAGCCAACTCAAAGAGGCTCATCATTTATTCTTGAGCTTCTATGTAGATTGTAACCTAGTGGCGGTGTCAACCAAATCTACCGGTTTTACGTGTGGCGAATCACATGCCTCAAGTATTCTTCCAACAGTGCATTGATCCTTTCGGTCTGCCCATCTGTTTGAGGATGGTTCTTGTAAATGACTACGAACCAGAGCTAGAAGAGTTCCACCCAAAGCGATCCCAATGAATTTGGTATCTGGTGCCTTGACTATGTCCTTAGGCAAGCCAAAATGTTTCACCACATGACTGAAAAACAGATTGGCTGCCTCTTCTGCTGGACATGGCTCTGGTGCTGCTATGAAGACCGAATACTTGGAAAACCGATCAACCACGACAAAGATGGATTTGCACTCACGGGCCTTAGGGAATCCCGAGATGAAATCCATGGAGGCGACCGCCATGGCTTTTACGGTATGGGAGAAATTTGCAATAACCGCCATCTTTTTCTTCTGGAGTCTTGTCAAGCGGCATACCAAACAAGACTTCATGTACGTCCTCACCCATTTTGGCCAATAATAGGACACGGACAACAATGCCATGATCCGCTCCTCCGGGTAAGCTGCCCGTAGCATCATGGGTTTCTTTCACTTGACTCTCAGTAGTCCACCCGTCGGAACGCCGACTTGCCTCCTTTGAACACAAGGAGGTCGGTTTCAGCCCGGTACTACGGTTTCCCATTCACGACTTCTTTGTCTCGGTTTCTCATAGCCTGACATCAAGTCTGCCAGCTTAATAACTGATCCGCTCATTGGAAATGCGAGATGACTTAGACAAAGTCATGATGTAGGCCACCACCTCTTTCGAGTGCATTACATCTTGTGTTGTGTGCCACTGGGTGATCTGACCACTCAAAGAATAAGCTTCGGCCCGGGAACTCTTGCCTAGCGAGGCTGTCTACTCAGCTATACATTGTCTTGAAGAAGGTGTTTGCCACATTAATACGCATCGCCCTCCATAAAAATCCACAAGGAGGTAGTGCCTCCATTGTTGTAAAACGATTACCCTCACTAGCGTCATTTCTTTCTCATGCGTTGAGTAACGCTGTTCTGCCCCATTCAGTTTCCGACTCTCAAATGCCACGGGGTGTCCTTCCTGCACCAAGACTCCACTAAGGGCCTTATGCAGGAAACATCGATCGAACTTGAGGGAAGGTCCAGTTAAACGGCCCCTGCTTTGGTTCTTTGGAGATGGCTTGTTTGAGGCTTTCAAAAGCCATCCGACACTCTATGTCTCAGTCCCATGCTCGATCTTTCTTTAGCAAATATGTCAATGGAGAGACAATCTTTGAGTAGCCCTTTATGAATCTCATATAGTAGTTTGCTAATCCGTGAATGACCCCTTGACTCTGTCACTTTGGTATTTGTGATCGATCACCGCTTGCACCTTTCTTTCATCCATCCGAATCTGGCCTTCACTAATTTTATGACCCAGGAATGTGATCTGCTCCCTTACCAAGCTGCACTTCTACGGCTACACTGGTTGTGTTCCCTAAGCGTGGAGACACCTTTTCAAGTGCATCTCGTGCTCTTTTAGAGTGCAATTTGTACCTTTACAATGTCATCTAAATAGACAACTACAAAAGCATCGAGATAGTCGAAACGATACATCATTCATTAAATTACGAGAATGTTGTCGAGTGTGTTGCTTGAGCCCAAGCGACGTACAAAGGAATTCATATGAACCATAATAGGTTACACATGTGGTTTTTTGCCTCATCACCTTTGCGATCGGGACTTGCCCGGTAACGATCGAGATTAGTTTTGTGATAGGCCAGCACTTAATCACAGCTCAAACAATTTGTAGCCAAGGAATCGGGTACTTGTTTTTTGATGGTTACCTTGTTGAGCCTGGTAATCCATACACATGCGCAATGATCCATCATGTTTCTTGGAGCGAGCAGGGTGCACGAATGGAGCCCTCGAGGGTACGGATCGTACGTCGGTGACTCTTTCATTGTTTCCTCGGTTCGGTGATTCTGCGGGGCCATCCGGTAGGGACGGGTAGGAGGTTTGGCCATGCGACAATTCGATCTTGTGATCAATGGGTCTTCGGGAGCGACTCTTTAGGCGGCTCGGAGGCATGATGTCTCTGAATTCCTTTGTATCCCGACCCACCCAGTCGGGAACCGGCATCATGTCCTTCATGGATTTCCACCAAAGGCCTTGAGGTGTAGTCTCTTGCCCCCTCTTAAGCCCTTTCTTCGATTGAAGAGTAGACACCATCTCGGCCTTTCCAAGCTATACGCCTTTCCTTTCCTTTGCGAGCGCCATGAATTGTTTCTCCTCTAAGATCATAAGTCCACCTAGATGAGAAATCAGGGCAGCCTTAGACTTGAGGAAGAAATCAATCCCAAGGATTATATTGAAATCATCCAATGGAACACATAGTAAATTAATTTTACCCTTCCATTCACCAACTTGCAGTAGGACTTCCTTGGCAATGCCTTGTATCCTTTGTGCCTTATTGTTCAATGCTTTGATCCGACTATCATCATCTACCAGTTTCAGATCGAGTCTCGAGGCTTCACTGGTTGCAACAAAATTGTGCGTGGCACCACTGTCTACCATCGCTTTTACCCGGACCCCATTGAGCAGCACCTGAACATGCATCAAAGTTTTCTGCGGTTGGTTCTCACCACTGATTGCATTAAGCAATTGCAAAGGATTCACTCGGGAGGGTGAATCTGAATCAGTGCTGGCCTTGTCATCTGCAGTGACCAAGGCACTCAGTTTTTCCTTCTTGGGGCAGTCTTTGGCTCGGTGTGGGCCATTGCAAATGAAGCATCCCACTGGTTTGGTTGTCTGCTGCACAAAATTTGTGGTTGTCTCCCACGGAGTTTCGTTTAAATGACCCCTTTTTGGTTCCCTTCAATGACCTTCTTGTGAATGGTTTGCCCTGCGACTTGCCCTTCTGCCCCCCCATACGCGGACTTGCACGTGGTGTTGATGGCATTGCCCATCTTGTAATTATAAGCGGTCCGTGCGAAACCAGCCGGCGGTCTGAACTCCACGTCTTCGATTTAAAATACGTACTTGACCTTGTAATCACGAAATAAAATTGAACAATTTGTCCTCCTTGAGACATATGTTCTAATATCAACATGATGGAACTAAATTCCTTCATATTCCCTCAACACTTGGCGAACCGTGTGCTAGCTAGCCTCAAAGTTTCTCTTGCAAGCCATCGCGGTCGTGGGTAGGAAATGTTCCTTTAGTTCCCTCTTCAGAGTCTCGCAGGTATCAATCTGGGGCTTTCGAGACTCTGCATCATCTCCCATCCAAGTGCGCCACCATAATTTTTGCATCACCCGGATAGGTACATCTTTGGTTATGGACACCATTCACTATCGGGCACATGAAGCGACCTTGAAGAAGCGCTCCATGTCCCATAGGAAATTTTCAATTCCTTGGCATTTCACGCACCCCCCAAACCCCCTTGGGTTCGAATTTTACGTGATACCTTACGTGGGGGACGACACCGTGGGGACTTTGGGCCACAAACCTTTTTCGAGTTAGGATTTACGCCCCACGTGGAGCTGCTGTTGCGTGCGGTACTTTCGACCATCGATGCTGTGGTCGGTTTGAGAGCATCGATCCGTTCCCTCGCATATTTATCATTGGCCTCCATCAGATTGCGCTGCACTTCAAACTCGTTTTTCATTGAGTCTGCAAATGCAGTCACAGTCTCTTCATCCTCAGGCCAATCTCCCAGTCTCCAATGAGAGCCATCAGTTCCTTCGATTGTTCCCCGGCCGTCTTTTGATGCTCGTGCCCTTGTCCTGCCACTGAATTATCACAATGAATTTTTATGCTTCTGGATATGCGGTGCTAACTCTTTTAGCTAACCCTTCCTCACAGTGTCTGTCAAAAGCAACGTATTAGACACTTAGTTTTTATAGGAAATAATCCCAACTTGTATTGCCACAAAAATGTCAAGTGTAGTGCACTTCTCAACATACAAAATATTACAAAACACAGAAAATTAGGCACACTCTCTAACCCCATCCAAGTTAGAGACTACATCCTTTTATAGACTTTGGTGTCTATTGCCAACCTTGGTGACTCTTCCCAACAGGTGCCACTTCCCTCCACTGTTTGAATTCGAATCTGCCTCCCATATTCAAAATCTGGCTCCAACTTGCTTGATGTTTGAATTTGAAATCTGGCTCTCCCTTTTCAATTTCAAACCCACACTTGTTTGCCATAAGTGCATGTCCACCATATGCTAACATGCACCTGCTGCTGGTCCACCGTACCTTACCATGCACCACCATGGTTTGCCTTGTTTTATTAGGTGCCCTCATAGGTCTAAGGTATGCCTGGTGCCCATCCCACGACACGCGCCCAGGCATCCGGTAACACCTAGCCACAGTGCCTCGACCTAGTTCCGTGACATGTCTAGACAAGGTGCCTTAGCCTTGTGCATGCCTAGACACGGTGACTCGGCCTATTACATGCTTAGTCCCTTGGCCTAGTGCCATGTCATGCCTAGGCAAGGTGCCTCGGCCTAGTGCATGCCTAAACACGGTGCCTCGACTTAGTGCCATGACATGCCTAGGCTCGGCGCCTCGGCCTAGTGCATGCTTAGACACGACGCCTCAGCCTAGTGCTTGCCTTGACATTGTGCCTCGGCCTAGTGCTTGCTTAGACCGCGGTTCAGCGGCTAGTGCTATGCTAGCGGTGGCTTCGACACAGTGCCATGACATGCTTAGACAAGGTGCCTTGGCCTAGTGCATGCCTAGATACGGTGACTTGGCCTAGTCCATACCTAGACACGGTGCCTTGGCCTAGTGCCATGTCATTCATAGGCAAGGTTCCTCTACCTAGTGTGTGCCTAAACCTGGTGCCTCGGCTTAGTGCCATGACATGCATAGGCACGGTGCCTCGACATTGTGCATTCCTAGCCATGGTTCCTCAGCCTAATGCCATGCCTACCCACGGTGCCTCGGTGTGCCGGCATGCCTGGGTGCTGGCCCAGTGCGCGCTTAGACCGTGCTGCTGGCATAGTGCCATGTGACATGCCTAACCAAGGTGAAACCGGCCTAGTGCATGCGAGCGCGGTGACTGGCTTTAGTGTTTCGCTGACATGCCTGAACAAGGTGCCGACTAGTGCCATGAAATGCATAGGCCGCGATTACGCCGACCTGGATGCATGCTAGCCATGGTTCACCGGCTAGGTCATGCCTAGCCGCGATTGCCTCGGTCCCAGTGCCATGACTTGCCTAGGTGCCTTGGCCTAGTGCATGCCTAGAAAAGGTGCCTTGGCCTTGTGCATGCGTAGGCACGTTGACTCGGCCTAGTGCATGCCTAGACACGGTGCCTCGGCTTAGTGTCATGACATGCCTAAGCAAGGTGCCTTGGCCTAGTGCATGCTTAGACAAGGTGGGCCTAGTGCCATGACATGCATAGGCACGGTGCCTCGACCTAGTACATGCCTAAGCAAATTGCCGCGACCTAGTGCCATGCCTAGCCATGGTGCCTCGGTCGAGTTTTATGACATGCCTAGACAAGGTTCCTCGGCCTAGTGCTTTCCTAGACATGATGCTTCGACCTAGTGCTTGCCTAGACACGGTACCTCGGCCTAGTGCCATGCCTAGCCACAGTGCCTCGACGTAGTGCCATGACATTCTTGACCAGAAGTGCGGCGGCGCAGTGCGTACCTAGGCGCGGTGACTCGGCCCCTAGTGCGTACAGAGCAGGTCACCTTGGCCTAGTGCCATGTCATGCCCAGGCAAGGTTCCTCGGCCTAGTGCATGCGTAAAAATGGTGCCTCGGCTTAGTGCCATTACATGCCTAGGCATGGCCCCTCGGCCTAGTGCATGCCTAGACACGGTACCTCGTCCTAGTGCCATGACATGCCTAGGTACGACGCCTCGGCCTAGTGCAAACCTAGCCACGATGACTCGGCCTAGTGCTTGACTAGACACGGTGCCTCGGCCTAGTGCCTGCCTAGACACGGTCCCTTGGCCTAATGCTGTGACATGCCTTGGAACGGCGCCTCGACCTAGTGCATGCCTTGGCACGACGCCTCGGCCTAGTGTATGCCTAGCCACGGTGCCTCGACCTAGTGCCATGCCTAGCCACGGTGCCTTGGCCTAGTGGCATGAAATGCTTAGACACAGTGCCTCCACCTAGTGGATGCCTAGCCATGGTTCCTCGGCCTATTGCCATGCCTGGGCCCATTAGCCCCTCGACTTGATAGCAGGTCAGGTGCGGCGTATGGAGTCTTTGCCTTGGCCCAGCTGACCCGCCTAAGGGAAGGCCTTGAGTAAAGATGGGGAAACAAGTGCTCAGGCACAAAGCGTGGAGCCAGGAAATGCGCCACATGAGGAAGGCGAACAAGTGTCCCAGGTTGGGATAGGCGCAGTGGGCTGTCGACATTCCGGCTTAGAGAGGGGGCTGATGGCACTTGAGGCGAGCAGGTCGGTGTGGGGAATGTTGGCAGTATAGGCGAGAGCCTTGGGCGGCAAACTTCTAATCAGAGTCTGACAAAGGTTCCTCTGTTCTTAGTCCTAAGCAAGAAGGACTCCTAGGAGGGAAGGACTCCCAGGCGGGAAGGACTCATACTCCTTGGCGGGAGCTACTCTTTGGCGGGAAAAGACTCCCAGGCGGGAAGGACTCCTAGGCGGGAAAGACTCCTAGGCGGGGAGGACTCCTAATCCTTGTGGGATTTGCGTGACTGTGTACAAGAGTTTCATTCAGTCAGGACTCCTAGAGCGGGAAGGATTGCGTTGGCTTGCTGGATTGAAGACTAGAGTTAGAGTATGACTCTTTGTCATAATTGTATCAGGATTGCCCTTGAGCATCCTATATAAAGGGTCTGCGTGCCCACTTGGTTAATTCATGTATTGGAGTTGGATCCACAGAAAAACATAGAGCATCCCGAGATGTGAGATACTTTGCAAGATTGTCTTGTATTTTAGTAGCTAATAAAATACGAGTTGGGGAGAGTGCCCCGTAAGCATTGTGTTTGAGAGAATTGTGAGACATTGAGAAGACTGGCCTAGCGGGTTCCTAAGCGCCGCACACGAGCCAAAAATAGGGCGTGTGACACTAGCCATGGTGCCTCGGTCTAGTGCCATGACATGCCTAGGTGCCTTGGTCTAGTGCATGCCCAGACAAGGTGCCTTTGCCTAGTGCATGCCTAGAGACAGTGACTCGGCCTAATGCATGCCTAGACATGGTGCCTCGGCATAGAACCATGACATGCCTAAACGTGATTTTTCATGTAGTGCATGCCCTAAGTGTCCTACGCCTTATTTTGGCTCGTGTCTGGCACCTAGGAACTTAGATCAGGCTGACCTTCTCAATACCTCACCCAATTCTCTTGAACACAAAGGCGTCTGAGACCTCTCCCCAAACTCGTATTTTGACTAAGTACTAAAAATACAAGACTTTCTTTAAAGGCTCCACATCTCGGGATGCTTTATGCTTTTACGTGAATCAACTCCAAATACATGAATTAATAGTGAACCATGATGCTTTATATAGGGTGCTCGGCTTCGGAATCCTAATCTGAAATATGATTAAAGTCCTGCTCAATAAATCTTCAGTGAGCATTAGCAATTGTGCATTTAGGAGTCCCGGCAGATGAAACTCCTATGCGCAAGTCCCCTGAAATGTCCTCCCGCTGAAAGTCTTTCCGCTGAGTCCCTTCCGCTGGCTCCCGCAAGAAACAAAGTCCTTCCCGCTGGGGAATCTTTCGTCTGAGTCCCTTCCTTCTTAGGACTCCTTAGGGCATCGGAATCCTTGTTGCCGCTGGATGGGGCTTGCCGCCGGGGCTCTGCCTGCCGTCTTCCATTCTGCCGGGATCCCTTTCAAGTGCTGCAGCCCACTGGCGGAAATGATCTTGCGTGACGGCCCTGTCGGCGATCTGACAGTTCATATACATTCCTCGTAATGCGTGGCAGCTTGCCTTTGTCCTCACGCCTGGAGACTCGTGTTATCTAGTGGAGGGGCTGACAAACCCTCCCCCACTAGAGGTATTCAACGTCCTCACTTGACTTCTCAGCATACTCGAGGTCGATCTTCAAATTGCCATAATGCTAGCACCCTTTTCCTGGCCTCAGCGGCGGGCGTCCTTTCCAATGAATTAAGTACTCGGTCCACTTGGTCTTCCCGGTTGCCCATCTTCTGTCTGCGGGATGCTTTTAATCTCTTTCTTGAACTGACTCTAACCATGGGTGGGTTACGCTTTGCTTGCACTGCTCTCGGGACTAGGATCAACGCTGATGGGCTTTGAGAAGCATGGAATGTAGGTGAAGCTTCAACCTCTGCAGTAGCTTAAGTTTGTAGGCCACACGTTCTGTCTTCCACCCAACTGAGGTCCATCATATTTGAATCAAACATCTACGAAGCTGCTTATATCTATCTTCTTGAATCACGAGGAGTTAGCTTCCAACGAACCATCTCCCCTTGCTCAAATTCCAAAGGTCTCTGTGCGTACTTACTGCTTCACATGCGTCTAAATTTGCACCTGGTGACATCTTTGGCTTCATCAGCAAATCTTACCTGACACACCAAACTTAATGCCTTGGTTGGGCTCTGCTAACGTCCAGGGTTGCTCGATAACCGGCCGATCCAAGGGCGTGCGGGGTTAAGCTTCGATTGCTACCTCAAAGGGCTCATACGTAGTTGAACTTAGTGCCGGTTGTAGGACAAGCGTGCAGGCTCTAGAAGTTCAAACCCGTTCCCGAGAGGTATCCGCAGTGAGCGCAGATACTCTTTACGATTCCCTCTCTGCAGTCGACCATCGGTCGGGGTGATTATGATGAGAACTTGCATTACATTACCCCCGTCTTAGGCGACTCAACCCAAAACCTGCACGTAAACCCCGGCGTATCTCGATCGCTCACTGTAATCTCAGCATCAATGTTTCCTGACTTATTCTTGAAGAAGATCTTGTATTGCCTCTTAATTTGGACACTCACTCGGAGTGCAGGATGAAGACATCATACTTGGAAAACTTGTCTACCACCACCAAAATTGATCCGAAGCCCTCAACTTTCGAAAACCCACTGATGAAGTCCATTGATACACACTGCCATGGCTTTTCCGGAATGGACAGGAGCTGTAACAATCTCGCTTCAGCCTAACTAAAACAGTCTTGTCAACATGACAAACATGACATGTCTTGACGTATGCTTGCACATCTTCCTTCATCTTAGGCCAATGAAAAGATTGTGCCAGCAATGCCAAAGTTCTCTCTTCTCCTGGGTGACCAGCCCATTTCGTATCATGTGTTTCCTTCAACAGCTCCTGTCTTAGCTTGCTTGAAGGCACATACAGCTTCCCTCCTCTGAAGTAAAGCAACTCATTCTCGAACGAGTATGTACCATTGGTGCCACTCTTCACCTCCTCTGCTCGACACGTCTACGTTGAGTCTTGACAGCTTTAGTCTTGCGCGTTGAAATCTGTGCGGCGGGCTCCAGCGATCCCACATAACTCGCAACTTCTACTTCTTTGCTCAACATATTGCCATTTGGTTTGTTGTCGGCGGGCGCGCTACGAAATGAAGTGACCAAGAACTCTTTCCATTGAGGTTGCTTAGCGATGCTTCTTACGAGTTATTGAAGAAGGTGTTGGCAACATTAATAGGTCACTACTATGAATCGAGTTCCATCAAGTAGTGCTTCAAGTCTGAGTAATGGATGACCCATGATCATTTACTTTCTCATAGGCGCTGTACCTTTCCTCCTCTGCATTCAACTTTCGAATCTCGAAAGCTCTGGATGCCCCTCTTGCACAAACACTCCACCTATGGCCACGACCGACACTCAAACAACAACTCAAGTCGGAGCGGTCAAAATTAGCTACGAGGTGATCAGCGTCTTTGAGCTTTTAGGCTTGACGACACTCTGCGATCCATTCCACTTCCTTTCCTTTTTCAAAAGGTCGTGAAACCGCGAGTATCTTAGAATAGCCAGTATAAATCTCTGTAGTAGTTTGCTAGGCGAGCGATCGAAGTGTCACCTTGGTGGGAGGCGCCAATCTGGTGTTGCCACCTTCGCAATCCATCCTTATCTCGGACTTTGGAAATCGGATGACCGAAAAACTTGATCTCGATGCGAGCAAACTCACACTTCTCTTTCTTGACATATAACTGGTTCTGCGCAGTCTGTCAAGCACCCATCTCAAGATTGTACCCACGTGATCTTCTGGTGTTTTTGTAGATCACTATGTCGTCCAAGTATACCACCACGAATGAATCCAGGAAGTCGAATAGGACATCATTCATGAGGTTACAAAATGTAGCGGGAGCATTAGTCAATCCAAAAGGCATAACTAAAAATTCAAAGCTTCCATACCGTGTTACACATGTAGTCTTTGCCTCGTCCCCTTCAGCCACGCGCACTTGCCAATATCCTGAGTCTAGCTTGGTGAAGTACTCGGCCTTGCTCAATCGATCGAACAATTCTGCAGCCAAGGTATCAGATACTTGTTCTTGATCGTGACTTTATTCAGTGCCCGGTAGTCCACACACTTCCAAAGCGTCCCATCTTGCTTTTTCTGAAATAGCACCGGTGCTCCACATCTGGCGCTTTGGAGAATTTGGACCGGACTTTGCATCTAGCTCGTCAAGCTGCTTCCTCAACTCCACTCAGCTCTGAGTGGAGTCATCGATAAAGGGCTTGGCCGGGAGGTCTAGATCACGACACGAGCTCTATTTGATGATAGTCTGCCTTCGGTGGCAGCTTCTTAGAAGCGGCTTCGGGAGGCATAACATCGACAATCTCCTCGGTATGGGGGCTATGAAGTCGGCGCCGACTTGCTTGTCCGGCTTGATCTCGGTCATTGCCGTGACATATGTGTGCTTTCGCCCTTCCTAAGGCCTTTCCATTGCGGGCCCGGATAATGTCTTCTCCCAGAAGGTTTTATTGGGCGGCTTCATGGCGATGCGGCCTAAAGCATGGGTGCTTCATCCATGATCAACAGTCCATTCCCAGTGCGGCAACAGGCTACCTTGGCTCTTTGGAAGAAATGGTTGCTAAATGATCAAATCATCCAAGGAACACTGAGTGATCGTACCTTTCGATCCCGTCCCGGTGTGTTCTTAGACATACCATGCGTCTCTTGTGCTTGGCTATTAACGGCTTTGAGCTTGTTGTCATCTTTAACGAGCTTCAATCCGAGTCTGGCTGCCTCCTTTGTTGATACAAAATTGTGGGTCGCCCCATTGTCTACCAATGCCACAATTTTCTGCCCTCCGGTCGGCTGACTTCGACATACATCGGTCCACAGCCCAATTCGCCTCGCTCGCGTGCGTTCAACGGCGAAGGAAGAGGGTTCGGCGTTGGGGCTCTGCCGCTATTCTCGTCTCGACCGCCGTGCATTGAGCTTCTCCTTCTTTGGTGAAATCGTATTTCGATGTGGCGTCGTGAGATAAAACATCCGGTAGCTGGTAGTTTGTGTGAAGTCGCCCGGCCCAGCTGCTTATCCTGCGGCTTCTTCCAGCCTGCCTCCGCTCTTGGTGCCCATCGACTTCGGTTTAGCCCCACTTGTGGCCTTTCCCCTTTTGGGTGGGAGTAGGGGAAGAGGTCACTCTATAGTCGGATAAACGATCTAACCATCGCTAAGGAGCAAGTCTTGGACACCTTACTCCCTCGGTTCGATTTGAGTCTTTGCTGTCCGGACATGATGTTGAACAACGTGACGGACATGTCCTTGATGTCAAAGATCAGGCTAAACTCCTTCGCGGGTCTGCGGCCGAGCCCATCTGCTTGAGTTTCTTGGGGCTCCCCTGTATCTGTTGTGTGCGTGGGTAGGAGCTGATCGCCGGCTCCTTTTTCAGATGTCGGCTCTTAATCTTTATCGGCCCGGCCCAGCGCGTGGTCGCTTGATACAGTCCGCCACCAAAAACTGCATCACGTGAAATACCTAGTGGTTATCGTTACCTGTTCACCCACCGGTATTCGAGCAGCGATGAAGTATTGCTCCATGTCCCAGAGGAAGTTCTCCAAGTCTTTTCGTTCAGCGCTGCAAGTGCCAGGCTCAGTCACTCGCACCTTCGCGGGGTGGATCTGCGGCTGGTAGCGTGCCTTGAACCCTTTGCTCGCTTGGCAACCACGATCTCCCCCTCTAGAGATCTGATACGCTCCTCGAACTCCTCTGTCATGGTCCGCATCCGGTCATGGAATGAATCCATCCGTTCCTCAACGGCCTTCTCTCGAGTCTCCATCGATTCACGCTGTGAGTCAAGTAATAGGACGGCATCAACGATCTGAGTGGAAAGGGTGGTGTTTGCCTCGATTCTTTGTGTCAATCTCACGTCAAACACAGACACTTGCGTGCCTATCTCGGCCTTTATCCTCGCTAACATGCTGTGATTCATCAACCGTCATCTTGCATTAGCCATCATTAGCTCACCTGTATCACAATCCTTTTTTTGGCTCGTGTGCGACTGAGAACCAATAAGCCAACCTTCTCAATACCTCACAATTCTCTCGAAGGCTCCCACATCTCGGGATGCTCTATGCTTTTCGTGGATGTAACTCCAATACATGAATTAACCAAGTGGGCACGCAGACCCTTTATATAGGCTGCTCAAAGGCAGTCCTAGTACAAATATGACTAAGACTCCTATTCTAACTCTAGTCTTCAATCCTGCAAGCCAACGCAATCCTTCCCGCTCTTGGAGTCAGTGAATGAAAACTTCTATGCAGCCACGCCAAGTCCACAAAGTAGGAGTCCTCCGCCTAGAGAGTCTTTCGGTCGAGTCCTTCACTTTAGGAGTAGGAGTCCTTCACTTTGAGTCTTTCCCTTTGAGGAGTCCTTCATAGGACTCCTTAGGTTGTAGGAATCCTTGTTGCACTCGGATTAGGAAGCTTGTGAGCTCTCTGCTATGGAAATTGCCGACGCTCCCACACGGTTGGTGCCTCGGGTGCGCCGGGGCCTCCTGGGAGTCGTGAGTCTTTGTGGCCCAGTGCTTGTGCGCGTCCCGACGGATTGCTTGCTTGCCTTTCCCTCATGTGCGTGCTTGGCTCACGCTTTGTGCCTCCGGACACTTGTTTCCCATCTTTGCCTTGCTGAATTTCCTTTAGGCGGGCCATGGGGCCAAGGCAGCGCCTTCATGCCGCACGGGACTCGTGTTATTTGGTCGAGGGTTGACTGGGCACGGTGAGCCCTAGTGCCATGACGTAGTAGGCACGGCGCCTCGGCTAGTGTATGCCTAGGCGAGCTGGCCTGGTGTATGCCTGGGCAGTGCCTTTCGACCCTGGTGCCATGCCTAGCCATGGTGCATCGGCTGAGATTTTTATAGCATGCTTAGAGCTGAGGTTCCTCGATTCACAGTGCTTTCATAGACAAGGTGCTTAACCCTAATTAACTCCTAGACCGCGGTGCCTCGGCCTAGTTCCATGCCTAGCCACAGTGCCTCGACCTAGTTCCATAACACTCCTAGACAAGGTGCCTTGGCCTTGTGCATGCCTAGACACGGTGACTCGGCCTATTGCATGCCTAGTCCTTTGGCCTAGTGCCATGTCATGCCTAGGCAAGGTGGATCGGTCAAGTGCATGCCTAAATAAGGTGCCTCGGCTTAGTGCCATGACATGCCTAGGCACGGCGCCTCGACCTAGTGCATGCCTAGACACAGCGCCTCGGCCTAGTGCATGCTTAGGCACGGCGCCTCAGCTTAGTGCATGCCTAGGCACAGTGCCTCGGCCTAGTGCGATGCCATGCCACGGTGCTTTGGCTTAGTGCCATGCCGAGACAAGGTGCCTCGTCCTAGTGCTTGCCTAGACACGGTGCTTCAACCTAGAGCTTGCCTAGACATGGTGCCTCAGCCTAGTGCCATTCTAGCCACGGTACCTCGTCCTAGTGCCATGACATGCGTAGATAGGGGTTCCTTGGCCTAGTACATGCCTAGACACGTTGACTCGGCCTAGTTCCATGACCTACCTAAGCAAGGTGCCTGCCTCGGCTTAGTGCATGTCTAGACACGGTGCCTCGGCCAAGTTCCATCACCTACCCAGGCACGGCTTCTCGGCCTAGTGCTTGCTTAGACACAGTGCTTCGGCCTAGTGCTTGCCTAGACACGGTGCCTCGGCCTAGTGCATGCCTAGACACGGTGCCTCGGCCTAGTGCCTTGACATTACTATGCGCGAGACTCGGCCTGAATTAGCGCCTAGGCATAGTGCCTCGGCCTGGTGCCATGCCGACCCGCGATTGCCTCTACCGATGCCATGCACAGGCAATTGCCTCGGCCTTGTAGCGCCTGGAACGCGGTGTAGGCCTGGTGCTTGTCTGAACCGCGATGCCTCGGTCTAGTGCCATTCCTAGCCACGGTACCTCGGCCTAGTTCGATGACATGACTAGAAAAGGTGCGCTGGGTGCGTGCCTGGTGTCTGCGCCACATATTTGGCTCGCGTCTGGCGCTGAAGACGCTAGGCCAGAAGCCTTGTCAATGCCTCACAATTCTCTTGAACACAAGACATACGGGGCACTCTCCTCAAACTCGTATTTTATTAGCAACTAAAATACAAGACTCTCTGGCAAAGGCTCCCACATCTCGGGATGCTTTATGCTCTTCGTGGATCAACCTCACAATGAATTAACCAAGTGGGTACGCAGACCCTTTATATAGGATGCTCAGGGCAATCCCAGTACAAATATGACCAGAGTCTCACTCTAACTCCTAGTCTTCAATCCGCAATCCAAACGCAATCATTCCCGCACTAGGAGTTCGAGCCCGATTCAAGCTCCTATGCACATTCACATGAATCTTGGAGTAGAGGCTAAGATCACTTTGAAGTCTTCAGCCTTGGAATCGTTCCCGCCTGGGAGTCCTTCCTGCCTAAGTGTCCTTCCCTCCTTGGAATCCTTCTCGCCTAGGCGTAGAAGTCCTTCCCGCATGGGAGTCCTTCCAGCAAGGTCCTTCCACCTTAGGACTCTTTGAAATTTGTAAGGAATCCTTGTTGCACTCGGATTAGGAAAAACTGTGCTTGAGGCTCTTCTTACCTATATGTGCGAGACATCCCCCACACTCGTGTTTTGCCTCAAGTGTCACGCCTAGGCCCCTCTAAGCGCGTGAGTGTGGCTGACCCTTTGTGCGCGTCCCAACTCGGATGCTTGCTTGCCTTCCCTCATATGCGTGCTTGGCTCAGCGGCATGCCAGAGCACTTGACCCAACTTTTACCTTGCTATTTTTCCTTAAAGCGAGCCATGGGGCCAAAGGCGGCGCCCTCATGCAGAATGGGACTCGTGTTATCTAGTCGGGTGACAAACCCTCCCCACTAATTATTCAACGTTGCCTCGTTGACTTGACAGCGCATACTCAAGTTTGATCTTCAAAGCGCCATCTTGTTGCACCCTTTTTCCTAACGCAAGTGACGGCGTCCCCTTCTAATGAACTAAGTATTCGGTTCACTTGTTCTTCCAGTTCCCATCTTTATATTAGGGATGCTTGAAATCTCTCTTTGTTGAACTCGATTCTAACCATAGGCGGGTTTCAGCTTTGCTTACTTTCATCAGGGCTAGGATCCAACCTTGTGATAAGGCTTCAAGAAGCTCACATGGAATGTAGGGTGAAGCTTCAACCTCTCTAGTAGCTTCAACTTGTAGGTCACGTTCCCAATACGCTTCACAACCCCAAGTGCAGTCATATACGAATCAAACCTCTCTGAAACTGTTTATATATGATCTTCTTCCAGATCTGAGGAGTTAGCTTCAATAGAACCATCTCCCCTTGCTCAAATTCCAAAGGTCTCCTGCCTTTGTCCGCATACTTCTTCATGCGTCTACTTGCCTTCTCTAGGCTGTCTCTGGCTTCATCAAGCAAATCTTGCCGAGACTTTGCAAACTTGTATGTAGCTGGGCTCACGCTACGTCCAGGTTGCTATGTAACCGGCACGTCGAGCGTGCGTGGTTGGAACTTGGGTGCTACCTCGAGGGCTCATGCACGTGGTGAACTTCATTGCAGGTTGTAATACAACTACGCAGGCTCCCGAAGTTCCAACCAATTTTTTTGAGAGGCTGTCACGAAGTGGTGCAAGTACTCTTCTAGCATCTGATTCACTCGCTCTGTCTGACCATTAGTTTGAAGGTGATTTGCAGTCGAGAACTTGCATTCTGTACCCCACATCTTGAACAGCTCAACCCAAAACTGCACATGCTTAGGTGTGGCACTCCAATCGGCGAGGCTATGTCCTCCAGGCATCCCAAAATGTTTGTTTAACAACATTCTTGAAGAAGAATCTTTAGCTATTACGCTTTCGACCTCATTTAGAGGGTACAGGATGTGGACAACGATATGAAGGCGTCTGCCTGCGAAGCTTATCAAAGCCCTCTACTTTGGAAACCCACGATGAAGTCCATCGATACACATAGCCATGGCTTCTCCGGAATGGACAGGGGCTGTAACTATCCCGCTTCCTTCTTAGCTTGGTGCTTTTTCAACGACAAACGCGACATGTCTTGTATGCTTGCCGCGTCTTCTTTCTCATGGCGTACCTTTGCTTTCCGTGCATATTCGCTGCTCTCCATTACTCTTTGGATGCCCCTCGCGGCCTCCACCTAAGGCCACATCCAGCGCATTCGTATGCACTTCAGCGACAACTGAAATTCAGCGGTCTTGGCTGGCTGCAGGTGATCAGCGTCTTTGAGCTTTAGGCGACTTGGCACTATCGTCCCTTTCACTCGTCTCTTTTTTCAAAGGTTTGTGAGAGCAACGGCTACCTTGGAATAAGCCAGTATAAATCTTACGTAGTAGTTTGCTAAAGGCTGAGAGCGATCGAGTTATCACCTAGGGCGAGTGGCGATCTGGTGCGCCACCTTACGCCAACATCCAGTATGGCCGGACTTTGAAATCGGATATTAAAAATTTGATCAGTCTGACAAACTCACACTTCTCTTTCTTGACTATAAGCGGTTACTTTCCGGTCACATCCCAAGCACCATCTCAAGGTTTACCCACGTGATCTTTCTAGAGTCGAGTGGCAGATCTTTATATCGTCGAAGTATACGATGAATCCGGGAAGTCGAATAGGACATCATTCATGAGGTTACAAAATGTAGTGGGAGCATTAGTCAAACCAAAAGGCATAACTAAAAATTCAAAGCTTCCATACTGTGTTACACATGTAGTCTTTGCCCTCGTCCCCCTTGACCCATCGCGCACTTAATATCCCGATCGCGATGCGGCTTGATGAAGTGCCAGCCTTCTTTGAATCGATTGAGCAGTTTCACGACCCAGAAAGTGTCATTATACTTGTTCTTCGTGACTTTATTCGATTGCCCGGTAGTACACACACATCAGAAGGCGTCCATCGCTATACGAAACAACATCGGAACAACCACCACGTGACTGGCTTTGGAGGTGAAGACGGACCGTATCTAGCGACTCCGTCAGTTGCCCAGAAACTCTCAACTCACGGTGGAGTCATTTGATAAGGAGCTTGGGAAGGAGGTCTGATACTGGCATGAGCTCCTATTTGATGGTCAGATACGCGCTTCGGTGGCGGCTTCTTTGTGACTAGGAGGCATAACATTAGTGCGAATCTCACCGAGTTTGGGGCTGGCATGCGCGCCGACATGTCAGGCAGTCTCGATCATTGCGAAATTGACATATCGTGCTCACCCTCCACCCAAGCCTTTCTCGAGTTGTAGGGCAGACAAGGCCTTCTCCCTTGAAGGTCTCTTAGGCAACTTGCGATGTCGACGAAGCATGGCGCTTCTCATCCATGATCAACGGTCGCAGTTTCCGGTGTGGCAACAAGGCTACCCTTGGCTTCTTTGGAAGAAAACTTTGCCTAAAATGAATCAAAATCATCCAAGGAACACTAAGGAAGTCTATTATACCATTCTGTCCCATTTGAATTGCCATGTTCTTATCATACATCCGTCTCTTGTGCTTTTCTTCTTGCTTTAAGCTTGATGTCATCTTTAGCGAGCTTCAATTCGAGTCTGGCTACCTCCTTTGTTGATACAAAATTGTGTGGGTGCTATCACTATCACACCAGCCTGCGATTTTCTACCTTAGTTAAATGACTCAACATACATCAGTCCCTTGTGAGTTGCCTCGGCTCGAATGGCATTCAAGAACTGAAGAGGGTTGGCTCTTGTAGGGACCTCTGCCCCGCTGTCTTCCCCGTCTTCTGCCATGAGTGCATTGAGCTTCTCCTTCTTTGGGCAATCCCTCGCTCGATGTGGGCCCATTGCAGATAAAGCATCCTGACAGCCTGGTAGTTTGTGAGGAAGTCCCCTTCTCCCCCACTTTAGCCTGCGTATCCTGCGGCTTCTTCCAACCCTTGCCTCTAGTCTTGGAGGTCTTTGCTTCTGACTTCCGGTTCGACTCTTTGTTTTGGCCTTTCCCCTTTTGGGTGGGAGTAGAGGAAGAGGTCACTCTGTAGTCGGATAGGTAGTCCGCTGCTACCATTGCTGAGGGCAAGACTTGGACACATTGCCTCCTCAATTCAGTTTGAGCCCATCCTTGCAACTCGGACAATAAGTTGAACAACTTGTCGACTTCGGACACGTCCTTGATGTCAGAATCAGGCTAAACTCTTTCCACATAGTCTCGGTAGGCTCGTCTCGCCAGGTTTCTTGAAAACTCCCTCGCCATCCACGTGTTCGTAGGTAGGCGATCCTTCGGCTCGCTTTTCAAGATCTCCCAACTCGAGTTTTGGGTGGCCAAACTGGCTGACATCGTCACTCGTCCTAGTCCGCAACCAAAGGTTTGCATCACCTATTAAATACAAAGTGGTTATCGTTACTGTTACTGTGGTATTCGACATCGATAGTATTGCTTCTGTCGAAGAAGTTCTCAAGTTTTTGGCGTTCCACGACTTGGGCTCGGTCACTCGCACCTTCGCGGGGCGGATCTGCGTGTTGGTGTGCCTGCACCCGCTGCTAACCGACAACACAATCTCCCCCTGCAGAGATCGATCCGCTCCTCGAACTCCTCGGTCGCGGCCGCGTGTCGTAGATTGGCTCCATCCGTTCATCAACGGCCTTCTCTCGAGTCTCCATCGATTCACGCTGTGAGTCAAGCGGCGGGGCGACATGTCGCGAACGAGTCAAATGGTGGTGTTCGCCTTGGTTGCTATGCCTATCTACGCCGAGCTGGACGCCTTGCGTGCCTATCGACCTCATCCTGGCTACTTGCTTCACCGCGAGCGCATCAAGCAGATCATTCGCTTTAGCCATCCTTGGCTTTGATAACAAATGTCACACGTCCTATTTTTAGCTCGTGTACAACGCCTAGGAACCCGCTCGGCCAACCTTCTCAAAGCCTAACAATTCTCTCGAACACAAGGCGTACGTTGCACTCTCCCCCAACTCGTATTTTATTAGCTACTAAAATACAAGACTCTCTTGCAAAGGCTCCCACATCTCGGGATGCTCTATGCTCTCTTTGGATCCAACTCACAATGAATTAACCAAGTGGGCACGCAGGCCCTTTATATAGGATGCTCAAGGGCAATCCTAGTACAAATATGACTAAGAGTCCTACTCTAACTCTAGTCTTCAATCCACAAGCCAACGCAATCCTTCTAGCACTAGGAGTCCTGACTGATTAAAACTCCTATACACAGCCACATAAATCCTACTAGGACTAGGAGTCTTCCCGCTTAGGAGTCCTTCACGCTTGGGAGTCCTTCCCGCTTAGGAATAGAAGTCCTTCCCGCTTGGGAGTCCTTCCCGCCTAGGACTCCTTAGGGCAGTAGGAATCCTTATTACACTTTCGGATAAGGAGAGCTTGCCACGAGGCTCTGCGCCTATATATTGCGGACATCTCCCACCTTGCAGTTTCGTTTGCATCAGGGTGTCACATGGGACCCCCTCCCAATGATGAGTGCCGTGACAACCACTGTGCGCGTCCCAACCAGATTACTTGCTTGCCTTCCCTCATATGCGTGCTTGGCTCACGCTTTGTGCTTCCGAGCACTTGTTTCCATGCTTTGCCTTGCTCTTTTTCCCTTAGTTAGGCCATGGGGCCAAGGTAGTGCCCTCATGCTGCATAGAACTCGTGTTATCTAGTCGAGGGGCTGACACCTAGACTCGTTGACTCGGCCTAGTGAATGCCTAGACACGGTGCCTCGGCCTAGTTCCATGACATGCCTAAGCAAAGGGCCTACCTCAGCCTAGTGCATGCCTAAACGCAATGCCTCGGCTTGGTGCCATGACATGCCTAGGCACGACGCCTCGACTTAGTGCTTGCCTAGACACGGTGTTTCGGTCTAGTGCTTGCCTAGACACGTTGTCTCGGTCTAGTGCATGCCTAGACACGGTGCCTCGGCCTAGTGCATGCCTAGAAACGGTGCCTCGGCCTAGTGCATGCCTAGAAATGATGCCTCGGCCTATTGCGTACTAGCCCGCGGTGCCTGTTACAATTGCCCGGCGCCTGAATAAGGTGCGTCGGTCTAGTGCTTGCCTAGACGCGATGCTTCGACTTAGTGCTTGCCTAGACACGGTGCCTCAGCCTAGTGCTATTCCTAGTCACGGTACCTCAACCTAGTTCCATGACATGCCTAGAAAAGGTGTCTTGACTGGTTGTACTGGGCTTGGATTATTTCGACCTAGTGAATGGCAAATCTGCGGTGCCTCGGCCTAGTTCCATGACATGCCTAAGCAAGGTGCCTGCCTCGGCCTAGTGCATGCCTAGACACGGTGCCTCGACCTAGTTCCATGATATGCCTAGGCACGGTTCCTTGCCTTATTGCATGCCTGGATACGGTGACTTGGCTTAGTGCATTTTGGTGGTGCCTGAACCAGTGCCGTATCTGCCGGGCATGGGGCCTCTTCCTAGTGCATGCCTAAACACGGTTCCTCGAATTAGTGCCATGACATGACTAGGCACGACGCCTTGGCCTAGTGCATGTCTAGACACGGTGCCTCGACCTAGTTCCATGACATGCCTATGCTCGGTGCCTCGGCCTAGTGCATGCCTAGCCATGGTGCCTCGGCCTAGTGCTTTCCTAGACATGGCGCTTCAGCCTAGTGCTTGCCTATACATGATGTCTCGGCCTAGTGCCATGACATGCCTAGGCACGGTGTCTTGCCCTATTGCATTCCTAGATACGGCGACTTGGCCTAGTGCATGCCTAGACACTGTACTCGGCCTAGTGCCATGTCATGCCTATGCAAGGTGCCTCTGCCTAGTGCATGCCTAAACACGGTGCCTCGAATTAGTGCCATGACGTACTGGGCCACGGCCTCGGCCTAGTGCATGCGCAGACACGGTGCCTCGACTGGTACGCCCATTGCCTGGGCTGCGTCAGCCCTTCGGCCTAGTGCATGCCTAGACACGGTGCCTCGGCCTAGTGCCATGTCATGCTTAGCCAAGGTGCCTCTGCCTAGTGCATGCCTAAACATGGTGCCTCGAATTATTGTCATGACATGCCTAGGCACGACGCCTTGGCCTAGTGCATGCCAGGCATGGTGCCTAGGCCTAGTGCCCATTACATTGCTGGTGGCGTATCTCGACCTAATGCATGCATAGGCCGCGATGCCTCGACCTAGTGCCATGCGTAGGCGGTGCCTCGACCCGATGCCGCGACATGCCTGAGCGGTGCCTCGGTATAGTGCATGCCTAGGCACGGTGCCTCGGCCTGGTGCATGCCTAGACACGGTTCCTCGGCCTAGTGCCGTGACATGCCTAGGAACTGCGCCTCAACCTAGAGCATGCCTAGGCACGGCGCCTCGACCTAGTGCATTCCTTGGCACGACGTCTCGGCCTAGTGCATGCCTAGCCACGGTGAGCCTAGTGCAATGCTTAGCCATAGTGTGTCGGCCTAGTGCCATGACATGCATAGGCACGGTGCTTCGATCTAGTGCATGCCTAGCCATGGTTCCTTGGCCTAGTGGCATGCCTAGACATGGTGCCTAGACTTGGTGCCATGCCTAGCGACAGTGCCTCGGCCTAGTGCCATGACATGCCTAGAAAAGGTGCCTCGGCCTTGTGCATGCTAGACATGGTGACTTGGCCTAGTACATGCCTGGACACAGTGCTTTGGCCTAGTGCCATGACATGCCTAAGCTTTCTGTAGTGCCTCACCTGAGTGCATGCCTGAACCGCAGTCTATCCAATCCTTACTATGTTTGGACATTAAGTTTCCCCTGTGTTGAGTCAAATTAAAAGCTATGAGCTCCCTCTTAGTGGGTGCCCTTCCGTCAAATCCTTTAAGTTTTAGCCTTGCGACCCTACTCCCCTCGGAACCCAAAAACTTTGATTTCTCATAAGGTGCCAGCGGAGTCCTAAAAGCAACATTCGTTGATCCCTGGTTGACATCGTTTATGGTTTAGACTAGGATGGTATCTGATCGTCTTCTAGCCCCCAAATTTTGTTCTTGATTAATGAAAACATCCTTGGCAAATGCTTTTGCAGTTGTTCGTCTTTCATAAATCCAAGAATTTCACCTCTGACTATGAAATACGAATGCCCCTGACTGTCCTTGTTAATCATTACTCCGATCCAGGAATGACACAATAGGACGAGAAATCTTATGATGTTATCCGTGTCTTATCACCAAGCGTAAACTGCTGAGCTCTCTAATTTCTTCAAAGTACTGACATTGGAGAGCCTGACCTAGCGATTAAGACCAGGCGCTCGCCTATTAGAGAGGGACAGAGGACGGTGCACACTATGAAACCAGGACCGATCGATCCATCCCAAAGTCCAGCTACGAGGCTTTTTAAATACAACAACTAAAATATACGCTATGGGTGGAATTACCACATTTCTTTGGCACAGGACTTGCCTTCCAATGGATCCTTGTGAGTTGGGTGTACTCATTCCAATTGTCGGACTCAAGAGCCCGTTATTGTTATTTATTGTCACTTCCTCCGTTAATCGGGATTAGGTAATTTCTGCGCTTCTTGCCTTCCTTGGATGTGATGTAGTTTCTCGAATCACTCCGAGTCGAACCTAATTCTCCGTCACCCGTGCTTTCATGGTAGGTGTCACCGCCAAATTTTGACCCCGATGCGATGCGGCGTCTAAACCGTGCTAGACCAGCCTTCTCTCGATCAATCCACTCTCAAGGGATTGTCCTCGACTTTATTATAGTCGATCCATCACATGTCGAACGCCTAGATCTCGCAAGGCACCGACCCGCTTAACCCTACAACGTATCTCCTCGACACTGTTCTGGCTTGGCACATCTCACGTGCCTCTCCTTGCGCTCATTACTGACTCGCGCACTGCTCTATGACAAGTGCCTCCCCGGCTTGCTACTTGACTCCCCAAGTATAACTCCTTCGGAACACCAAGCGTACGCCTTCGTTCTCTGCTTTGCTGAAGATCAGGTATCGTGGTCCTCTATCATGCTCATGCTTAGGCGAGGCCTGCCCGTGCATTACGCTTGCCACGTGCCTCGAGGGCGTCTTCATGTGTTTCATGGCCCAAGCTCTCAATCGGGGCTCCGTGCCCGCCACGCCCTTATGCGCTAACATTGGCGAGGCTGCTTAGCAGTGTGATACGCCAAAGTGATCTCAATCATTCGACACCACTTACTTAGTGCATGTCTTCGCGCACAAGCACTAAGGCTCCCTTTTGTCGACATCCGTCATCCTTGCCTATGTCAAGCTGAAGGTAGGAACTCCTCTGCCTAGTTCCCGCAACTCTCAAGGCTTCTCATCCGTTTGTTTAAATAGCATGCCCCGTCGAGTCTCAACAATGTATGGGCAACATATACCGACACGATCCATGCGCCCCTCTCCACAGAAGGTGTGTCCTTTCTTGCTGTACTCGCGGTTTACAGCGCGCCTCGGGCTCATCGGGAAGCGGCTCGGCTTTCAGGCCAGTTTGTGCATAGTGTTTAACACCCCTTCATAGTCCTTGATTACGAATGACTCGGCTCGCTCCTCTAAGCATCTCTGTCTTGTCTCCTAAGGTGGTCTTGCTCACATACCCATGCAATCCCCCTGAAGCTCTGAAACCACTCATTATGCGCATCTGCCGACATCCAAGTCCTCACAGACTCACATCACTCACAACCCCCAATTAGCACATTTTCTCCCTGGCGCACTCTCCATTGTCCGACTCGTTCAAACCGCACATGTGTGTAACAAACTCTCCGCCACTCAAATCTTATGCGCGCCCTCTGGTACAGGGTCTTCCTGTGTTACCTACGAAGTCTTCTTGTCTTGCTTGCGTATCTACTAGGTCTCTGGCGTCTCATAGGCTGGGGGACGTTCGGTAAAGGAGATCCGAACGCAGCGACCATGCTATGCTAAACTCTAAAGCATCCCGAAAGTAATGCGTCCTTTCGCACATACTTCCACCTTCCTAGTAACACTCCTTTTGCTATACTAGGCAGCAATGCCCTAATCGAACAGATCTTGAAAACATCTTCTTCACCAGGCTTCTCTGCTTGCTTGACGAAACAGCCCTACGCACCCCCTGTGCGAGGCACTTTACTGTGTCACCTCTTCGACTATTCTCACAATAGAAGTTAACTCTGACCCCATCTCTTCAACTGATACTCCATTGGGCAAGGACATCTAAAACTCCAATAGACTGTCTTACCGACCTCGCTACGCTAAAGGCCCCCGAGATTAGTGCGCCAACTCTACGCCTATTCTCACCTTCTTAGCGTGCTTCCTCTGCTAATGGGCAGCCACGACATCCTAAGA
The DNA here is from genome assembly GCA_016808115.1 of Tetrastigma voinierianum. Classification (NCBI taxonomy): domain Eukaryota; kingdom Viridiplantae; phylum Streptophyta; class Magnoliopsida; order Vitales; family Vitaceae; genus Tetrastigma; species Tetrastigma voinierianum. Next base: position 185,289 of record JAEQBH010003897.1, on the reverse strand, counting down.
TCTAGAGGTACACCCACACCCTTGGGTCCTCCTTATTGTAGCTCCAATCTCTCCTGAGGCTTCCACCATACATACGAGAGTTGTACATCTCTTTAATGACCAAATTTCCTCGAACATTCTATCTCATGGATGTTCACCACTATCGTGGTCCTTGTTGATCTCCTCTCTCTGTAGTACTCCAGCACCACACTAAGATCATAATCCACTAGCCATCAACGAGGTTTTCTTTTGTAGACATCCTCCAACTCCCATGTGCTCCCATGTGAAGCTTCCTGATGGTCTTATTCTCACAAGGGGGGGGGGAAGTCCTCTTCTCCCCCACTCAAGTCTTGGGCTAAATCCCGACTTCTTTCACAATTGGCTTCATTCCTCTTGAAGGACTTAGAGCTTCTCCGCTCTCTTCAAGACTGTATAATTTTCTCTCGGGCTCCTCCTGATATCCATTGTGCAGCCTACCACATCAAAAGCTGACAGCAAGCCACCCCTTGCATGACTGCTTTCGACTTCAATTGTACATCTTCAAAGTTCATATTTATCCATCCAAACACGTTGATATCCACTATCAAATGACGAACTCTTTCATTTGCTCTCTAATAGAACCCTTCTACTCGCGATTCTTCAAAGACTCTTTTGCCTTCCAGGCAAAAGCCACGATAGGGATTGACTCATCCTTCCCTTCGTTAAGGATTCCTCCTACCATCTCGACATCAAATCCAAAGCCTATTCTACATCATCGTCTGTCCCGATTCTCTATTAAAGCAGACCAGTCCCTTTAACTACAAGGTGTCGATCACCTCTCGATCCGCTATCACCATGTGCTTTAGGGACTCACTCAAAAACTCAGATCCAAGTCCCAAAAGACATCTTTGCTATTTCATTTGGAGTAGTTCATACCTCCCCTCTGAAGGTTCTACACCCTAATAGCTTTCAATCCTTTGAACTTGACCTTCCAATGCTTTACAAGTGAAACTACCTTTGATAATCATCACCAACAAACATACTGATACAAACACCAACTCACGACACCCTTTTTGCGCACCACTCGCTTCTCCTGCCTCTCTAGGTCCATGAAACAAGTGTCAGGGTGAAACTTTAATCTCTATGTCACCTTTGATTTGTAGGTCACCTCCTTATCTCAATCTTTCACGGAACTCTTTCCCCAGCCCACACATTTTGCGAGCATCCATGACTATCTCTCGCTCCCCCAGCTTTATCTCTCTCATCAAGCTAGGCCTTTCGTGCAACCCTGCACCATAGTACTCCATACTTGGTTCCCATTTACATATCCCTCGACTACTCTTGTCATAAGGGCAATGCATAGCGTATCCCGCTTATGCCTCCTAGTGTCCCACACACTCAATGCTTCACTAGGACAATGCAAGTGGCTACTCGCCCCACTCTTGCATCTACTCGATTACGAGGTCTTTCATCTTGCCTCTTATTTTGCAACAGGTGCTTAACTACCTCTGTCTCAGCTGTCTGACATAAGTAGGATCACTCTTTCCCTCGTCATATGTCTTAGCTTTACAATAGGCGCTTAAATCTTCTTGCTTCTCAATCATCACGTAAGACCTCTACTATACGGTAATGTCTTCTTGTTCAAGGGTAACTCTTCCCTTTCTCTCGGTTTAAGAAACGTTTCCACTGCAGTCCCCCCTGCAATAACTGGATTCTTCTTAAGCCTTAACTCGGCGTCTTTAATTCAACTTTGATGCTAACTTGCTCTCGAGTCTCAATCAGTGGAAGTTCGATCCATTTGTCCCTCCACTCCACGAAGCCCTAACGGCTGAATATGAGCCGTTTTGCTATGATACCAAGCGTAATTCACGATACCAACAATCACCGCAGCTAAATTTTATTACAATATGCGACGTCTAACCCGTGCTAGACCAGCCTTCTCTCGATCAATCCGCTCTCAAGGGATTGTCCTCGACTTTATTATAGTCGATCCATCACATGTCGAACGCCTAGATCTACGCCAAGGCGCCCAGGCCAGCAACCACAAGCGTATCTCCTCGACCTTTGTGCGGCTTGGCACATCTCGCGTGCCTCTCCACCCGGAGCTCATTACTAACTTCGCGCCTTTGCTCTATGACAAGTGCCTCCCGACCTTCCTGCCCGGCTCCCCAAGTACAAGCGCTCCGGGAACATAGTTATGCGAGTAACTTGTTCGCCTTTGCACGAAGATCAGGTATCTCGATGGTCCTCTGGCATGCTCGTGCGTAGGCCTCGGAGGCACACTTACGTCGCTAGTGCATTCGGCGGCCCTTGCCTCCACAAGGGCGTCTCTAATATTGTTTAAGTGCTAACCTCGCTCAGAGCTCGCGGTGCTCCTTGCGCCAGCGTCACGCTAGCATCGGCTAAGGCTCATAACAAGGAGTGATACCTCCGAAATGATCTCAATCATTCGACACCACTTACTTAGTGCATGTCTTTGTGCACAAGCACTAAGGCCCCCTCTTGCCGACATCCGTCATCCTTGTGGTCCATGTCAAGCCGAAGGTAGGAACTTCTCTGCCTAGTTCCCGCGCCTCTCAAGGCGTCTCATCCGTTGTTCGAATAACATGCCTAGATTTGAGTCTCAGCGGCGCTGGGCAACATATCTCGACACCGTCTATCCTGCCCCTTTCACGGAGGATTATTTGGTTTCGCCTACCTCGGGCTCGGTAGGACGGGGCTCCGACCGACTAGTTTGCGTAGGGTGACCCGACCACCTTAACTATAGTCCTCCTACGGACAAAGCTCGACTCGCTCCTCTAAGCATCTACGTCTTGTCTCCTAAGGTGGTCTGCTCCTTGCCACTCCCACAGGCTTTGACCACTCATTAAGCACATCTACTGACATCCCAGTCCTCACAGACTCACATCACGCACAACCCTCAATCAACACATTTTCTCCCTAGCGCACTCTCCATTGTCCGGCTCGGTCAAAGCGCACATTTGTGTAACAGTAGGCCACTATCCTACCATCGAAAGTTGATAGGGCAGATATTTGAATGATGCGTCGTCGGTAAGATGGCCTCGCGATCCGTCGAGTTATCTTGAATCATCAGAGCAACGGGCATAGCCTGCGTCGACCTTTTATCTAATAAATGCATCCCTTCCAGAAGTCGGGGTTTGTTACACGTATTAGCTCTAGAATTACTACGGTTATCCAGAAGTCGGGAATTACTACGTATTCCCTCCAAAGCTCATTCAAAACCAGCCACTTGATTAGCCCCAACTGTTTGTGACTCTTCCAACAGTCATGACTATTGGTGTTGGGCCATGGGTTTGCACCCTCCCATGTGGCTCAGCCCATCTCAACCCCATCTCATCAGTCAGCCCCAGGCTAGCCCCAATGTCTCTGCCCCTTGGCACGAAGGCTTCATTGCCTTGCCCATGTCGCGATGCCTATGTCACGCTGACGTGCGCGTTGGGCACGAAGTTGCACGTGTCTGATTGCTGTGCGTTTGGCCCTAGCGGGTTACTGTCTTGTGGCCTTTGTCTGTGAGCTGGTTATCTGTTGGGCCTTGCCGGCCCTTTGTCTTATTTGGGCTGTGCCGTTGCTTGTCTTGGCCCCCTTTATGCGCGGGGCTGCCGCAGCTACTACTTATTTGTGCCACGTCCTTCTTCTGTATTTGTCTTGTGCCCTACACGGCGTGAGCGCGTCCTCCCTACCGGCTTGTGTGCGTTGCTTACTGCGCTACGCCGCGGCCTTGGCTGCCTTGGCGCTCGTCCTATACTGTGCGCTCTTGCTGCGCCTTATGTCTTTAGCGCCTTGTGAGTGCTTTGCACGCACACTATCGTCTTTGCCTTAGAGCATGGACATCGGACCGGGTCACGACTAATTCCTTCCAACCACCCTCTTCCCTCCTAGTCCCAATGGGAGTAGGGCCAACCCATGGGACTTTGTCTCATTCGGTCTAGTTTGGGAGGGGCTAACCGACCCACCCTCACAGGCGATGTCGCCCTTATCGACTTGTTCTTGGTACTCACGACACACCTTCTCCAGCCTTACAGTCATCTCTCCCATGTATCTCTAAAATTTCCTTCTTTTCCACTTCACACAAATAATCGGTATGTCGGGTTCTTAGGCTAGCCCCCATGGTCGATGATCAGAATCACTCAACTTGGTGATTAAACTATTTCATCACCAACGACGGACCGGATCTCCAGCACCCTTTCTTTGTCCGAATCCCTGTGATACGACTTTAGGAAGCTTACGTGGAAGGTCGGGTGAAGCTTGACCCGTCTGGCGGCTTCGGCTTCTCGCCCTTGTCCACCTTTGCAATGCACTTCCAAAGGGTCCATTATCTTTGGAATAAGGCTTCTCGTCTTGCTTTGCTCTTGACTGTTCCAAATTTGTGGCGTTAACTTCAAGCACATGATCACCAACTTGGAAACTCCGGCCTCAGTTCTGAGTAGCATACTTTTCATCCTCCTGACAGCTTTCTCTAAGCTCTCTCGGGCCTCCTCAAGCGTCTCATGCGGGTTCGAGCGGGCGATTGTCTTTGGGGCTAATTTGACACTTACCTTTGCCACCTCTAAAGTGACCCTAAGTGCAATCTTGTGGCTAACTCAAAAGGACTCACCCCGATCGATGAGCTCCTATACAAATTGTAGCAAAACTGGGCTGCATCAAGTAAATCAACCCAATTTTTCTGTGATGCTGTGACAAAGTGCCTCAGGTACTCTTCCATTAATCCATTCACCCTCTCCGTTTGGCCATTGGTCTGTGGGTGATTTGTTGTCGAGAACTTTAACTCTAAACCCAAGAGTTTGAACAGTTCCACCCAAAACTTCCACAGGAGATGGCATCTCTATCAGCGATAATATACCGACCAGTCAAAGTATCTCACAACATTGCTGAAAAATAGTCTGGCTTCTTCTTCCACGGGACATGCTTCCGATGCAGGTATGAACACTGCATATTTTGAAAACCGATCAACAATCACAAAGATGGATTTATGATCACTCACCTTTGAAACCATAAAATGAAATCCACGGAGATCCGCGATAGAAATCCATGGAGATGCTCCCGAGGCTTATCGGTATGGGGAGTGCTGCTGGCCCAGCTACTGATCTTCTTTCTCAGGTCTTTATGCAGTTGGCACACTAGGCGAGAGATCGATACGTGCGCACAGCCCATCATCCCCATCCCAGACGATGGTCGGACCCTAGCCAACAAAGCTAGAGTCCTTTCTTCCCCAGGATGGCCTGCCCATTTAGTGTCATGGGTCTCCCTCAGTAACTCCTTCCTGAGATTTCCTGCTGGGACATCTGACTGCCAACCGCCCAGCGGCTTGAGAATCATCCTCATCCCGATACTTTCTATTCGGGCCATCACGAACCTGCGTCTCGACTTCTCGCCTTCGCATCGACCTATATGCGCGATCCTTTCATTAAAATTTGACACAACGACGGGCGTTGTGCAGCAATTACCTCCTTGCGACTCCAGGTATCTGCTACCACGTTGTGCTTTCCCGGTCTATGCAGCCAGTCAAAGTTGAAATATGCTAGGAATTCTTGCCATCGGGCTTGCTTGGCACTCAACTTCTTCTGAGAAATGAAGAAGGTGTTAACCACATTGTCGGTGACCACCACAAACATGCTACCCAGCAAGTATCGCCATTCTGCGAGCGATAGTCGCGTGATCATTTCCTTCTCATGTGTCTTTGTCACCAGATTGCTCAGGACCATTCAACCCCTACCTTTCAAAGGCAAGCTGATTTATTCTGCACTAGGACTCCGCCCAAAGCTCTATCCGAGGCATCTGTTTGTACTTCAAATGCTTCAACTCAGGTTAGGCCACGAAGGGTAGCTCTGAGACATTACGACTTTCAACTCATCAAAGTACACTTGACACTTAGAGCTCCATTCCAATTTACGATCTTTCTTGACAAATCGATGGGGCGCCACCATCTTTAGTACCCTTTTATGAAGTATTTGTAATGTGGTAAGCTAACCCAGAAATGAAACCTTGAGTTCTTTCGGTTTGATAGCCGACCATTCTGATCTGAACGTGTTCTCATCCATCTTGATTAGGCCCTCACTGATCTTGTGCCCTAGGAAGGTGATCTGCCTCTACACAAACTCACACTTCTCCTTTTTTACAAAGAGTATGTTTTCCCTCAGTTTCTGAAACACTAAACTCAAATGCTTTTCATGCTCTGAAGGAATTTGTTGTAAATAACAATGTCATGAGATACACCACAACAAAAGCATCAATATAATAAAAAAATGACATCATTCATAAGATTACAAAAGGTTGCCGGGGCATTAATGAGTCCAAACGGCATTACCAGAAACTTGTATGCCCCATATCGAGTTACACAAGTTGTTTTCCCTTCATCACCTTCTGCAATCTGCACCTGCCAATATCCCGATTGAAGGTCCAGCTTTGTGAAATAAGTGGCCTTAGAAAATCTGTCAAATAGCTCCGCTGCTAGGGGGATTGAGTACTTATTCTTTATAGTTGCTTTGTTCAGAGCCTTGTAATCAATGCATCTCAGACCCCTTCTTACTTTTACGAAACACCATTGGTGCGCCATACGAGGCTGAGAGGAATTTGGATCGGACACGCATCCAACAACTCAGCAGGTTGCTTCCTCAATTCCAGCAACTCAATAGGGGACATCCGGTAAGGGGCAAGTACAGGGGGCTTGGACCTCGGGATCAACTCAATCCGATGATCAATGGGGCGCCGAGTGGGCAACTCCTTGGGTATTGCTACTGGCATCACATCAGCAAATTCATGTAGCAATCCAGCTATCGAGTCTGGGACCTCCATGGTCTGTCCCTCTTTTATTTCAACCAATGCGGCAACATATGTTTGCAGCCCTTGTTTCAACCCTTTTTTCAATTGAATGGCAGACAACAATTCTGGTTGCTGGCCCTTCCTACTACTGCCTTCCTGTACTGCCTGCACAAAGCATGGCATGCTTTCTTCCAAAAACATTAGTCCTCCAAGGTGTGGCAACAGGGCCACCTTGGCTTTTAAAAAAGTCCACACCAGGGTAAGTCAAAAAATCATCCAAAGGGACACATAATAAGTTACATTTACCCTTCCACTTACGGACCTGCAATGTGACATTCTTGGCAACTCCCTGGATCTTCTGAGCCTTACTATTCCGACGATCGGCGAATTGTCTTCCTCCCGAGGTGGGTTTGTTCTTTTGATTCTCTATTGGCCACAAAATTATGGAGTCCACGCATCTACTTAACTTTGACCCGAACACCATTCACCAAAGTTTCTACAAACATCAAGGACTTTGGAGCGGTGGTCTGACCACATATCACATTCAAGAGTTATAGAGGATTGACTCTTGAAGGACCTTCATTTGAATCAGAATTGGCCTTGTCATCGGTGACCAAAGTGGCCTACCTGCAGAGCGATCACGAGCCACATGGAGGCCCTTTGTAGATAAACGACCAATAGGCTTGTTCGATTTGCCCCGGAATCTTGCCCTCCTTCTCTGTTGGTTTGGTGACTCTGACGTAGACTGTGGCCTTCCCCTTCTGATTCTTCCATCTTGCCTTCTTGTGATTCTTCCCCTCAAATTTTGCTTTCTTGTTTCCCTCTGGCTTGCCTTACTGGGTAGGAGTGGCACCAACGCGATTTGTAGTCACACCCGGGCCAGTTGAGCCGTTGCCGCGCGGTCGGGAGATCCCGGACTCCCTGCCTCCGCAATTCAATTTGCGCCCATCCCTGAAAGCCAAACATGAAATTGAATAGCTTGTCATCATCAGACATATTTTTGATGTCAAGCATCAAGGAACTGAAATCCTTGACGTAATCCCTCACGGTTCCCGTCTGTTTGAGGCGCTTCAATGACTCCCGTGCCATCCATGAAGCATTATTGGGAAGGAATTGATCTTTGATCTCCTTCTTAAGAGTCTCCCAAGTTGCAATCTGGGCCCTACCAGACTCTTTGTCATCCTCCACCCAGGTCCGCACCATAACTTAGCATCACCAGAGAGGTACATGCTAGTTATCTGCACTTTCTCACCATCAGGGTCATGAGCAGCCTAAAAAAACTGCTCCATGTCCCAAAGGAAGTTCTCCAACGCCTTTGCATTTCGATTCCCACTGAATCCTTTCGGTTCTGGAACTCCGACTTTGGGAGGGGCATCCGATGCAAGAGAGGCACCTTGCAGAATCTCTTTCTTGAGGGCATACATCTTAAAACCGGGGGATTACAATTGGACCCCATGTCCTCTCCCAAATTTTGACGGCCCTCGGGTTCATATCTTTCCTGACAAATTCCTCATTACATTCCAACCAAGTGGTGTTGAATTGCAACATCATTCCGCATGCGATCCACCCACGAGGCCACAGTGCCCTCCTCACTGGGCCATTCTCCCAACAATTGTTCCAAGCGTGCTGCCCTCTCCTTAAGGGTCTCACCAGCCATTTCTCAAGGCTCTGATACCAACTGTCACACCCAAAAAATCCAACTATCGATTTCTGTCTCGGTGCGCGGTTCTAAGACTCCTCTTAGACAACCTTACCCAATCTGTTCAAATACCAACAATAAGCAAGCACAAGCAACAAAGGAATTTCTGTGGGTCTGATACCAACTGTCACACCCAAAAAATCCAACTATCGATTTCTATCTCGCGCCGCGGTTCTAAGACTCCTCTTGAAACGTTAACCCGCCCAATCTGTTCAAATACTGACAATAGCGAACCTGGCTTAACCACGAGGAATTTACGTAGGTCTCAGCAACTTGCTCTTCATTAACAAAGGCACCTTTACAAATTATACGCTACTGACCTTGAATACCGCGACCATAGGCTTTCCTTACAAAAACTGGACATACACTATACAAATGAACCAACCAACCTTTTGTAAGGTTGATGCCGCCGTCGTAGGCATGACACTGAGGCGATGCACGTGGCTAGAGCATGATAGTGGTGATGCACCATGGCTAGGCATGGCGTGGAAATAGAGGCACGATGCCTAGGCTTGCACTAGGCCGAGGCATCGTGTTTAGGCATGCTAGGCCGAGCAACCTTAATACAGTCATGTCATGGCCTTGAGGCGAGGCACGTGTCTAGGCATACACTAGGGTGGAGTCATGTCTAGGCATGCATTAGGCCGGGGCATCTTACCTAGGCATGTGTTGGCACTAGGCGGGGAGCAGGTGTCTAGGCATGCACTAGGCCTTGGTCACCGTGCAGGCATACACTAGGCGAGTGTGTCACCCACGCCGTCTTTTTGGCTCGTGTGCGGTGCCTAAGATCCTGCTAAGGCCAACCTTCTCAATACCTCACAATTCTCTCGAACACAAGGCTTACGGGCCTCTCCTGACTCGTATTTTTTATTAGCTACTAAATACAAGACAATCTTAAAGGCTCCTATATCTCGGGATGCTCTATGGCACTACGTGGATCAAACTCCTGTACATGAATTAACCCAGTGGAGCACGCGGACCCTTTATAAAGGATGCTCGAGGCAATCCTAGTACAATAATGACTAAGAGTCCTACTGCTCTAGTCTTCACTTCGAAAGTAATGCAATCCTTCCCGCTCTAGGAGTCTGGCCCAGATAGAAACTCCTATGCAAAGCCACACAAATCCCACAAGAGTAGGAGTCTCCTTTCAGGAGTCTCCCACCTAAAGTCTTTCCCTTGAGTCTTCCCTTTAGGAGTCTTTCCCGCCCTAAGTAAATCCTTCCCTTTGGGAGTCTTTCCCTTCTAGGAGTCCTTCACCTTGATACTCCTTAAAGGCTGTAGGAATCTTTGTTCCACCCGGATTAGGAAGCTTACCATGAGCTCTGCACATATATTCTTGATATTTCCCACAACGGTCCAGATTTGCCTCAAGTGCCACTCCCCAGGCACCCTCTAAGCCGTGAGTGCCGTGACAGCCACTTTACACGTCTTAACCAGATTACTTGCTTGCCTTCCCTCATGCGCGTGCTTGGCTCCTTTGTATGGCGCTTGTTTCCCATCTTTGCCTTTCGATTTCCCTTAGGGTGGCCATGGAGCCAAAGCGGCCTTCCCCCTCATACATACGGACTCGTGTTATCTAGTGGAGGTGACCGATATCCCCACTAGAGATATTCAACATCCTCACCGTTGGCTTTAACCGCGCATACTCGAGATCGATCTTGGTTGTCATAATGTAGCGCTCTTTGACACCTCCGCGCAGGCATCCTTCCAATGAATTAAGTATTCGGTCCACTTGTTCTTCCAGTTCCCCATCTTCCTATCCTGCAGGATGCTTGCCATCTCTTTCCTGAACTCGACTCTAACCATAGGCGAGTTTCGCTTCTGCACTGTCAGGACTAGGATCCACTGGCAATCAACACAAGAAGATTACATGGAATGTCGGGTGAAACTTCAACCTCTGGTAGCTTTAGTTTGTGACCACATTCAAACAAACTCACAACTTCAAAGGGTCCATCATATTTGAGATCCGGCCTCTGAAGCGCATATCACGATCTTCTTCCCGGATGCGGGGAGTTCAGCTTCAATAGAACCATTTCCTTGCCAATTCCAAGGTCTCACGCCTTTGTCATACTTCTTCATGCGTCTACTTGCCTTCTTTAGGCTGTCTCTGGTTTCATCAAGCAAATCTTGTCGAGACTTTGCAAACCTGTATGCAGTTGGGCTCACGCTACGTTCAGGTTGCTCAGTAACTAGTACATCCAAGGGCGTACATGGCTGGAACCCGATTGCTACATCAGTCCCTTGTGAGTCGCCTCGGCTCGCATTGTATTCAACAACTCAAGAGGGTTGGCTCTTGTAGGGACCTCTACCTCGCTATCTTCCTCGTCTTCGGCTATGAGTGCATTGAGCTTCTCCTTCTTTGGGCAATCCCTCGCTCGATGTGGCCCATCACAGATAAAGCAACCCGACGGCCTGGTAGTTTGTGAGGAAGTCCCCTTCTCCCAGCTTTTGCACATATCTGCGTTTTCTTCCCAGCCCTTGCCTCACGACTCTTGGGGTCTTTGCATCCCGATTTTGTTCGACTCTTTGTTACGGCCTTCCCCTTTTGGGTGGGAGTGAGAAGGTCACTCTTTAGTCAGATAGGTAGTTAGTGCTGTAGGTGAGAATGATCTTGGACACCTTGCCCCCTCGGTTCGGGTTTGAGCCCATCCTTGCAACCCGAGACATGAAGTTGGGCGGCTTGTCGACCGGACATGTCCTTGATGTCAGGATCAATCAACTCTTTCCACGGTCTCGGCCCGGGCAGTACGCCCCAGTTTCTTCAGAGACTCCCTCGCCATCCACGCTGTGTTTGTGGGTAAGAAATGATCCTTCAGCTCATTTTTCAAGATCTCCCAGCTCTCGATCTTTGGTCGGCCAGCAGCAGCATCGTCGCTCGTTTTGGTCCGCCACCAAAGCTTTGCATCACCTATCAAATACATAGTGGTTATCGTTACTTGTTCACCCACCGGTATTCGAGCAGCGATGAAGTATTGCTCCATGTCCCAGAGGAAGTTCTCCAAGTCTTTTGTGTTCCGCACGCCACCAAAGGCAGGCTCGGGCCTGCTCGCACCTTTGCGGGAGGCGGATCTGCCTGGCCGGAATTTGGTGTGCCACGCACCGCCCTCAGCCGGCAATCTCCCCCTCTAGAGATCTGATCCGCTCCTCGAACTCCTCGGTCATGGTCCGCATTCGGTCATGGAATGACTCCATCCGTTCCTCAACGACCTTCTCTTGAGTCTCCATCGATTCACGCTGTGAGTCAAGCAGCAGGACGACATCTGCGATTTGAGTCGAAAGGGTGGCGTTCGCCTCGATTCTTTGTGCCTATCTCAGCGTCCCGAGCACACGGACGCTGCGTGCTACCTCGGCCTCATCCTTTGCTGCTTGCTCACGCGGCGCATCAACCGTCATCCTCGCGTTAGCCATCAGACAGCTCTGATACCTAACATCACACGCCTCTTTTAGGTCTTATGGGCGCCTAGGAACACCTTTAGGCCGACCTTCTCAATACCTGCAATTCTCGAACACAAGGCTTACGAGGCCTCTCCCCAGCCCAATTATTTTATTTGCTACTAAAATACGAGACAATCTTACCAAAGGCTCCCACATCTTCAGGATGCTCTATGCTTTACATGGATCCAACTCGATGCATGAATTAATAAGTAAGGCTGCAGACCCTTTATATAGGATGCTCAAGGAGCAATCATTAATAATGACTAAGTCTACTCTAATTCTAGTCTTCAATCCGACCAAGCCAACGCTTGATCATTCTCGCTCTAGAGTCTATTTGAATGACCTATACCGTACACAAATTACACAAGGGTAGGAGGTCCTCCGGCTGGGTCTCTTTCCTCCTAGGAGTCCTTCGCTTGGAGTCTTCGCCTAGGAGTCCCGGCCCGCACAGGGGGTCTTTCAGCGAGGAGTAGGAGTCCTTCCGCTTGGGAGTCTTTCCCGCCTAGGAGTCCTTCACCCAACCCAGGACTCCTTAGAGGCATGAATGTGTTGCACCGGTTAGGAAGCTTCTTTGCTTGAGGCTCTCTGCCCATATATTCTTTGAAATTCCCGACAGTTCCAGGTTTGCCTCCAAGTGCCCACGTGGGGCCGCCTCTCAGCCGTGAGTGCCGTGACAGCCACTGTTTGCGTCCTAACCAGATTACTTGCTTGCCTTCCCTCATGTGCGTGCTTGGCTCACGCTCTGTGCCTCCGAGCACTTGTTTCCAATCTTTGCCTTGCTCGATTTCCCTTAGGCGGGCAATGGGGCTAAGACAGCGCCCTCATGCCGCACGGGACTCGTGTTATCTAGTCGAGGGGGTTGATGCCGGCCACCTTGTCTAGGCATGTCATGGCACTTGGCCGAGGCACCGTGTCTAGGCAAGCACTAGACCGAAGCATCATGTCTAGGTAAGCAATAGGCCGAAGAACCTTATGTAGGTATTTCATGGCGCTAGGCCAAGGCACCGTTTCTAGGCATGGGACTGGGCTGCGGAACCGTGCCTAGACATGCACTAGGCCGAGGTATCTTTTTTGGGCATGTCATGGCACAAGGCCGAAGCACCTTGTCTTGGCATGTCAAGGCACTAGGCTAAGGCACCGTGTCTAGGCATACTCTAGGCTTGGACACCGTGTCTAGGTATTCACTAGACGAAGGCACCTTGTCTAGGCATGTCATTGCACTAGACCGAGGCACCATGGCTAGGCATGGCACTAGGCCGAGGTACCATGTCTAGGCAAGCATTAGGTTGAAGCACCGTGTTTAAGGCAAGCGCTAGAGTAGGGGCTCCTTGTCACAGGCACATGTCATTGAACTAGATTAGAGGCGGAGTGGCTGGGCATGACACTGGTACGTCACCTTTGTGGCTAGACATGACACATTAGATCGAGAGATAGGTGCCTAGGCATGCACTAGGCCGAGGCGCCGTGTCTAGGCATGCACTAGGCGGGGACCACTGGGCATATCATGGCACTAGGCTGGGCACGGAGTGTCTAGGCATGCACTAGAGTAAGTCACGGGTGTGGGCATGCGATAGGCGGGGCACCTTGCCCTAGGCATGTCATCGCACTAGGCCCACAGGCACGGTCTAGGCATGCACTAGGCAGGAACCTTGCCTAGTCATGTCATGGCACTAGGTTGAGGCAGATGTCTAGCAGGCGCACGCGCTAGGTCGAGTCTCCTTATCTGGCGGGGCACAAGGCGAGAGCCTTTTCTAAGCATGTCATGGCACGAGGGGCGGAGTACGCGTGTCTAGGCATGCACTAGGCCGAGTCACCGTGTCTAGGTATGCACTAAGCCGAGCAACAATGTCTAGGCATGCACTAAGCCGAGTCACCGTGCCTAGGTAGGTCATGCCACTAGGCCGAGGAATCGTGTCTAGGCATGCACTTGGCCGAGGCTTCTTGCTTAGGCATGTCATGGCATTAGGCAGAGGCACTGTGTTTAGGCATGCACTAGATTTGGGAATCCTTTGTGTCTAGGCATGCACTAAATAAGGAGCGTTATTCTGAGCATGTCATGGAACTAGGTCGGCGCCTTCATAGTGGCATGGCACTAGGCCGAGTCACCATGTCTAGGCATGCACTAGGCTGAGGCACCTTTCCTAAGTATGTGATGGCACTAGGCCGAGGCAGCGTGTCAAGGCAAGCACTAGCCTGAAGGACCATGTCTAGGCAAGCACTAGGCCGAAGAACCTTATCTATGTAAGTTATGGCACTAGGCCGAGACACCGTTTCTAGGCATGACATTGGGCTGAGGCACCTTGTCCAGACAAGTCATGGCACTAGGTCGAGGCACCGTGTCTAGGAAGCACTAATTGGGGCACCTTGTCCCGGGCATGTCATGGCGCTCGGCGAGGCACCGTGTATAGGCATGCACTAGTAGGGGCATCTTTTCTTAGTCTTGTCATGGCGGGGTGCATTGGCGCGTGTCTGGGGCATAGGCCCGGTCACGTGTCTTGGCATGCGGTGGGGCGAGGCATCTGTTGGCACTGGGGCGGGGACAGGTGTTTAGGCATGCGTTAGGCGGGGCACCTTGTCTGGGCGTGTCATGACCTCAGGCGAGGGCAGATTATGCGCCTTGGCGAGACACATTGTCTAGGCATGTCATTTCACTAGATCGAGGCACCGTGGCTAGGCATGGCACTAGGCCGAGGCACCATGTCTGGGCATGTCATGGCACTAGGCCGAGGCACCGTGTCAAGGCAAGCACTAGGCCGAAGCACCATGTCTAGGCAAGCACTAGGCCGAAGAACCTTATCTAGGTATGTCATGGCACTAGGCCGAGGCACCGTTTCTAGGCATGGCAGTGGGCTGAGGCATTGTGCCTAAGCATGCACTTGTCCGAGACGTCTTGTCTAGGCATGTCATGGCACTAGGCCAGGGCACCTTGTCTAGGAAAGCACTAGACCGAGGCACCTTGTCTAGGCATGTCATGGCCTTAGGCCGAGGCACCGTGTCTAGGCGTAGTACTAGGCCAAGGCACCGTGTCTTGGCATGCACTAGGCCGAGGAACCTTGTCTACGCATGTCATGGCACTAGAATTTCGAGGACATCGTGTCTAGACATCTGCGATGGTAAGTGCCGTGTCTAGGCATGCACTAGACCGAGGCATCTTGCCTAGGCATGTGTTAGTAGTATCTTGGGGGCCTTGCAGTGTCTAGGCAAGCACCCGGTCGAGCACCATGTCTGACACTAAGTAGGAAAGAACCTTATGTAGATATGTCGGAACTAGGCGAGGCACCATTCTGGAAGCACTAGGCGAGGCATCTTTTCTGGGCATGTGATGCCAGTAGGCGGACATCGTGTCTAAGGAATTCTAGGCAGGGCACCTTGTCTGGGTATGTCGGGCGATTAGGCCGAGGCCTTTGTGTCTAGGCATGGCCTTTCGGTAGAGACAAGAGTATCTATTCATGCACTAGGTCAGTCACACGTGTCTAGGCGTGCACTAGGCGAAGGCACCTTGTCTATGCATGTTTGTTGCATAGGCGAGGGCCATAGTGACTGGAGTATGGCACTAGGCCGAGGACACCATGTCTAGGAAACTAGGATGGAAGCAGGTGTCTGAAACGAGCACTAGGTCAGGCACCTTATTTAGGTATGTCATGGCGCTAGGCCGAGGCACCGTGTCTAAGCATGGCATTGGGTAAACACCTCGTTAAGGCAGTAATGCAGCATAAATTTGAGGCACCGTGTCTAGGCATACACTAGGCCGAGTCATCGTGTCTAGGCAAACGTGGTGAGACATCTTTTGCCTGGACATGTGTTGGCATTAGGCCGAGCCGCGTGTCTGGAAGAAATGCATTAGGCTGAATCACCATGTCTAGGCATGCACTAGGCGAACACCTTGTCTAAACATGTCATGGAACCCGGTAGAGGCAGGTGTCAAGGCAAACTACTTTGAAGGACCATGTCTAGGCAAGCACTAGGCCGAAGAACCTTATCTATGCATGTTATGGCACTAGGCCGAGACACCGTTTCTAGGCATGACATTGGGCTGAGGCACCTTGTCCAGACAAGTCATGGCACTAGGTCGAGGCACCGTGTCTAGGAAAGCACTAGACCGAGGCACCTTGTCCAGGCAAGTCATGGCACTCGGCCGAGGCACCGTGTATAGGCATGCACTAGGCCGAGACATCTTTCTTAGTCTTGTCATGGCACTAGGCTGTGGCAACGTGTCTAGGTATGCACTAGGCCGAGTCACCGTGTCTTGGCATGCATTGGGCCGAGGCATCTGTTGGCACTAGGCCGAGACACCGTGTTTAGGAATGCGTTAGGCGAAGGCACCTTGTCTAGGCATGTCATGGCACTAGGCCGAGGCACCGTGTCTAGGCATGCACTAGGCTGAGTCACCATATCTAGGCATGCACTAGGCCAAGGCACCTTGTCTAGGCATGTCATGGCACTAGGCGAAGACACCGTGTTTAGGCATGCACTAGGCGAAGTCACCTTGTGTAGGCATGCACTAGGCCAAGGCACCTTGTCTAAGCATGTCATGGAACTAGGCCGAGGAATTGTGTCTAGGCAAACGCCTTTGAAACCTTGTCTGTAAAGCGTGGGCTAAAGAACCTTATCTATGTATGTCATGGCACCACGCCGAGGCACCATTTCTAGGCATGGAACTGGGCTAAGGCACGTTGTCCAGGCATGTCATGGCACTAGGTCGAGGCATTGTCTCTGGGTAAACTAGACCGGGGCTGCCTTGTCCAAGCATGTCATGGCGCTGGTAGGGCATCGTTAATCTATGCATGCACTAGGCCGGAGTCGCGGAGTGTCTCCAACTGGCGAAGACACCTTGGCTGAGCATGTCGTTGCGCTAGATCGAGGCACGTGGCTAGGCATGGCGCACAGGTCGAGGCACCATGTCTGGGCGTAATCTGACGCACTGGGCCTGGGCGGGTGTCTGAGCGGCGTGAGCCCGAGCACCATGCAGGTAGACGCTGGTAGAAGATCCTTATCTGGGTATCTTTATGACAAGTAGAGCCACTTAGTTTCTAGGCATGGCAGTGGGTTGAGGCACTATGCCTAAGCATGCACTTGGCCGAGGCGTCTTGTCTAGGCATGTCATGGCACTAGGCCAGGGCACCGTGTCTAGGAAAGCTTGATGGGCAGGGCACCTTGTCTCTAG
Organism: Tetrastigma voinierianum; assembly: GCA_016808115.1. Taxonomy (NCBI): domain Eukaryota; kingdom Viridiplantae; phylum Streptophyta; class Magnoliopsida; order Vitales; family Vitaceae; genus Tetrastigma; species Tetrastigma voinierianum. Next base: position 168,253 of record JAEQBH010003897.1, on the reverse strand, counting down.
GCATGTCATGGCCTCTGGGGCCAGAGGCCCGGAGTGTCTGGGCGTGGTGCTAGACCCGGGGCACGGAGTGTCTTGTCATGCTCTAGGCCGAGGCACCTTGTCTAGGCATGTCACGACACTAGGCTGAGGCACCGTGTCTAGGCATGCATTAGGCCGAGTGACCGTGTATAGGCATGCACTAGGCCAAGGCACCTTGTCGAAGCATGTCTTGGAACTAGGCCGAGGAACCGTGTCTAGGCAAGCACTAGCTTGAAGCACCATGTCTAGGCAAGCACTAGGCCGAAGAACCTTATCTATGTATGTCATGGCACTAGGTCGAGGCACCGATTCTAGGCATAAATTTGAAGGGCACCTTGTCAGGCGTGTCATGGCCTTAGTAGGGCAGGTGTCTAGGAAAGCACTAGGCCAGAGGCACCTTATCGGGCATGTCATGGCTGCTTGTGTCTAAGCTTGCACTAGGCCAGTCACCGTGTCAGGCATGCACTGAGCGACGCGCATCTTGATTAGGCATGTCTTTGGTATTATGTCGAGGCAGGTGTCTACGCATGCGCAGCGAATGCCGTGTCTAGGCATGCACTAGCCAGACACCTTGTCTTGGCGCGTAATCATGGCACTAAGCGGAAGACTTTATCGATGTCCTATAGAGCAAACACTAGGCCAAAGAACCTTATCTAGGTATGTTATGGCGCACTGGCCAGGGCCGGATTTCGAGCATAGCAGGGTGAGAGGCACGTGTCTAGGAAAGCACTAGAGCAGAGCCACCTTGTCTAGGCATGCCATGTGTGAGCCCGAGGCACCGTGTCCTAGGAAAGCACTAGACCGGGGCACCTTGTCGGGAGATGACGTAACTGGGGCCCAGAGGCACGAAGTGTCTAGGCATGCACTAGGTGGGGCATCTTCCTAGGCATGTATCATGGCACTAGAATTTGAGAGCCTTTGTGTCTAAGCATGCGCATAAGCCCAGGAGTCATGTAGTGTCTAGGCATGCATTAGGCGAGGAGCATCTTACCTATGCATGTGTTGGCACTAGGCCGTGGCACCGTGTCTAGGCTTAGTTGAGCGGGCTACCTGTCTAGGCATGTCATGGCACAAAGCCGAGGCACCATGTCTAGGAAAGCACTAGGATGGAAACAACGTGGTCTAGGCGGAGTGCTAGGCGAGACATCTTATTTGGGTATGTCTGTGGCGCACAGGCCGTGCACCATGTCTAAGCATGGCCTTTGGGCGAGGCACCTTGAGCGGTGTGACAGAAGTAGAGGCAGATCCTAGGCATGCACTAGGCCGAGGCACCTTGCATTTGCCTGTCATGGCAGTAGGCCGAGGAATCGTGTTTAGGAATGCACTAGGTTGAGGAACCTTGCCTAGGAATGTCATGGCACTAGGCTGAGGCAATGTGTCTAGGCATGCCTGAGGGGCGGGGTCAGGTGTCTAGGCATGCATTAGGCGGGAATGTGCACAGGCAGGAGTGTTGGTACTAGGCCGAGGCTTCGTTTATAGGCATGCACTAGGACGAGTCACCTTATCTAGGCATGCACTAGGCTAAGGCACCTCGTCTAGACATGTCTAGGCACTAGGCTGAGGCACCGTGTCTAGGCATCCACTAGGCCGAGTTACCGTGTCTAGTCATGTATTAGGCCGAGGCATCTTGCCTAGACATGTGTTGGCATTAGACCGAGGCACCGTGTCAAGGCATGCATTAGGCCGAGTCACCATGGCTAGGCATGCACTAAGCCAAGGCACCTTCTCTAAGCATGTCATGGAACTAGGCCGAGGAACAGTGTCATGGCTGACACTAGCTGGGACCATGTCGAAGCGACACTAAGTGAAGAACCTTATCTATGTATGTCATGACACTAGGTTGAGACACCGTTCCTAGGCATGACAATGGGCTGAGGCACCTTGTCTAGACATGTCATGGCACTAGGTCGAGAGGCAGGTGTCTAGGAAAGTAGTAGGCCAAGGCACTTTGTCCGAGGGCATGTCATGGCACTCGGTAGGAGCACGTGTATGGAGGCATGCATTTGGCCGAGACATCTTTCTTTAATCTTGTCATGGCACTAAATTTGAGGCAGGTGTCTAGGCATGCACTAGGCAGTCACGTGTCTAGGCATGCATTGGGCGGTTCATCACCTTTAGGCATGTGTTGGCGCGCTAAATTTAAAGGCACCTTGTCTGGGCCTCGTTGGGCGAAGGCACCTTGTCTAGGCATGTCATGGCCTGTGAGGCAGTATCGTGTCTAGACATGCACTAGTTGGAGTCACCATATCTAGTCATGCACTAGGCGAGTGCCCACCTGGCGTGTCACGCGACACTAAATTTGAGCGCGTTATCTAGGCATACACTAAGTGAGTGACGTGTATAGGCGTATGCTAGGCAGAGGCACCTTGTCGAGCATGTCCACGGAACTAGGTCGAGCCGTTTTAGAGCGACACTAGCGGAAGCACCATGTCTAAGCAGGCACTAGGCCGAATAACCTTATCTATGTATGTCATGGCACTAGGGTGAGAGCCAGTTTCTAGAGCATGACAACGGGTGAGAGCACCTTGTCCGGGCATGTGTGTAGCGGCCAGGCGTGGAGTGTCCTAGTAAAACACTAGGCAGGGGCACCTTCGGGGGCATGTCATGACACTAGGCCGAGGCACCGTGTCTAGGCGTGGTACTAGGCCGAGGCACCGTTTCTAGGCATGCACTAGGCCGAGGAACCTTGCCTAAGCATGTCATGGCACAAGGAACACGGAGTGTCTAGGCATGCATTAAGTGGGAGTCCCTTAGGTCTGGGTATGTACTAGCCCAAGGCACCTTGTCTAGGCATGTCATGGCACTAGGCAGAGGCATCGCGTCTAGGCAAGCACTAAGCCCAAGTACCATGTCTAGGCAAGAGCTAGGCCAAAGAACCTTATCTAGGTATGTCATGGCACTAGGCCGAGGCCCCGTTTGTAGGCATATCACTGGGCTGAGGCACCGTGTCTAGAAAAGCACTAGACCGTGGCACCTTGCTTAGGCATGCCATGGCACTAGGCCGAGGCACCGTGTCTAGGAAAGCACTAGACTGAGACACCTTGTCCGGAACGTAATCATGGCACTACGTAGGGGCAGGTGTCTGGGCATGCATTAGGTATTTTGAGGCATCTTGCTGAGCATGCATTAAGAGGCGGAGCATCTTGCCTAGGCATGTATTGGCACTAGGCCGTGGCACCGTTTCTAGGCATGCGTTAGGCGAAGGCACCTTGTCTAGGCATGTCATGGCCTGAGGCGAGCATCGTGTCTAGCGTGCACTAAGCGAGATCACCATATCTAGGCATGCACTAAGCCAATGCACCTTGTTTAGGCATGTCATGGCACCAGGCTGAGGCACCGTGTGTAGGCATGCACTAGGCCTAGTCACCGTGTCTCGGAATGCACTAGGCCAAGGCACCTTGTCTAAGCATGTCATGGAACTAGGCCGAGGAACTATGTCTAGGCAAACAATAGCCTGAAGCACCATGTCTAGGTAAGCACTAAGAAGTAGAACGACCTTATCTATGTATGTGCGTAATCGCATTAAGTAGGGACAGCGGTTCTAGGCATGGACTAGGCCGAGTCATTGTGTCTAGTCATGCGTTAGGCGAAGGCACCTTGTCTAGGCATGCACTAGGCCGAGTCACCGTGTCTGCACTAGGCGAAGACACCTTCTCTAGGCATGTCATTGTACTAGACCGAGGCACCTTGGCTAGGCATGGCACTAGGTTGAGGCACCATGTCTAGGCATGTCATGGCACTAGGCCGAGGCACTGTGTCTAGGCAAATTAGGCGGACACCATGTCTAAGGTGAAGCACTAGGCCGAAGAACCTTATCTTGGTAAAAGTCATGGCCTTAGTCAGAGAAGCAGGTGTCTTGGAAAGCACTAGGCCGGGGTACCTTGTTTAGGCGTAATCATGGCCTTAGGCCAGAGGACAGGTGTCTGGGCGTGGTACTAGGCTGAGTGTCTGGGCATGCACTGGGCCGAAGGGCCTTGCCTAGGTATGTCATGGCCTGGGCGGGATGCACCGTCTCTAGGCACTAGGCCGGGAGTCCAGGTGTCTAGGCATGCACTAGGCCGAGGCATCATGACTAGGCATGTGTTGGTATTATGCCGAGGCATCGTGTCAAGGCATGCACTAGGCCGAGTCACCGTGTCCAGGCATGCACTAGGCCAAGGCACCTTGTCTAGGCATGTCATGGCACTAGGCAGATACACCGTGTTTAGGCAAGCACTAAGCCGAAGCACCACGTCTAGGCAAACAATAGGTCGAAGAACCTTATATAGGTATGTCATGGAACTAGGCCGAGGCATCGTTTGTAGGCATGGTACTAGGCTGCGGCACCATTTCTAGGCTTGCACTAGGTCGAGGCATCTTGTCTAGGCATGTCATGCCACTAGGCCGAGGCATCATGTCTAGGCATGTCATGCCACTAGGCCGAGACATCATGTCTAAGAAAACTAAATGAGGGCACAGCGATACAGGCATGACACTAGGCCGAGGCACCATGTCTAGGAAACCACTAGGCTGAAGCACCATGTCTAGGCAAGCACTAGGTCGAGGCGCCTTATTTAGGTATGTCATGTCACTAGGCTGAGGCACCGTGTCTAAGCATGACACTGGGCTAAGGCACCTTGCCAAGTCAGGTCACGGCATTAGGCCTAGGCACCTTGCATTGGCCTATCTTGGCAGTAGGCCGAGGAATCGTGTTTAGGCATGCACTAGGCTGAGGAACCTTGCCTAGGTATGTCATGGCACTAGGCTGAGGCACTGCGTCACAGGCATGCACTGGGTAGGAGTCACCTTGTCTGGCGGGCGATGGCCATTGGAATCTGTCTAGGCATGTGTTGGTGCTAGGCCGGGCATCGTGTAGGCATGCTAGAGTGAGTTCACCTTATCTAGGCATGCACTAGGCTAAGGCACCTCGTCTAGGCATTTCTTGGCACTAGCCTGAGGCACCGTGTCTAGGCATGCACTAGGCCGAGTCACCGTGTCTAGGCATGCATTAGGCCGTGGTATCTTGCCTAGACATGTGTTGGGATTAGGCCGAGGCACCATGTCTAAGAGCATGCACTAATTTGAGAGTCACCTTGTTTAGGCATGCACATTAGGTAGGAATGCACTCGGAATGTGTTGATACTAGGCCGAGGCATCGTGTGTAGGCATGCACTAGGTTGAATCACCTTATCTAGGCATTAGGGGTGTAACCAACCGAACCGAGCCGAATTATCAAAACGGGTTCGACTCATCATTACGGAAGGGCTGAATTCGGCTCGGGTTCCTTTATTTTTAAAATCGGGCTCGAGCTGGTTGGCTCGGCTCATCAGGCTCGAGCTCGGTTCGGGCTCGTTCGTTTAAAGCTTCGTTTGATTATAGCGCTCGAGGCTCGTTCGTTTGTGACCGATTATAAGCTTCGTTTGCGAGCTCGATAAAGGACCGTTTGAGCTCGTTTGCGAGCTCGATAAGGAGATTCGTTTATGGGCTCGATGGGAGTTCGTTTGTGAACTCGTTTGAGGTTCGTTTGTGAAGGCTTGTTTATGATCTTGAAAAAAAAATTGATAGTTTAGCATCATATCTGATATCTAAAAATAATAATAAAATACTTCTTAACATACAACAAGTTGTCAGCCAATAGCTAACATATCGAACCAACTAAAAGTTGCAACACAAAGAAATAAAAAAAATATATTACAATCATTTTAAAATTTCAAGAATAATGTTTAAAACAAACATATAACTAAAATAATCTCGAGAGCTTGTTCGTGAGCTTTGTTCGCAAGCGAACTTGTTGTGAACTTTTCTGTTTGAACTTAAGGAAGCTTAGGTTCGGCTCGTTTAGCTTCACGAGCCAAAAATGGAGATTTGGGCTCAGCTCGTTTAGCAATAGCGAATTCAAATGAGCTTTTGCCGAGGCGAGCTCGAGCGAATCCACGAACCATTTGGTTGGTTGCGCTAGGCATGCACTCGGCTAAGGCACCTCGTCTAGGCATGTCTTGCGTTAACTGAGGCCAGGTGTCTGAGCATGCATTAGGTCGAGGTATCTTGCCTAGACATGTGTTGGCATTAGGCCGAGGCACCGTGTCAAGGCATGCACTAGGCCGAGTCACCATGTCTAGACATGCACTAGGCCAAGGCACCTTGCCTAAGCATGTCTTGAAACTAGGCCGAGGAAACGTGTCTAGGCAAGCACTAGCTTGAAGCACCTTGTTTAGGGAAGCAATAGGCCGAAGAACCTTATCTATGTATGCGCAACTAGGCTGGGCAGTGTCTAGCCATGCACTGAGCCCGAATCACCGTATCAAGATATGCATTAGTTCGAGGCATCTTGCCTAGCCATGTGTTGGCCAGTAGGCGAGAGACAACGTAATCTAGGTATGAGTTAGGCGAAGGCACTCTGTCTAGGCATGTCATGGCATAAGGCCGAGACATCGTGTCTAGGCATGCACTAGGCCGAGTTACCATATCTAGGCATGCACAAGGCCAAGGCACCTTGTCTTGGCATGTCATGGCACTAGGCTGAGGCACCGTGTCTAAAAATGCACTAGGCCGAGTCACCATGTCTAGGTATGCACTAGGCCAAGGCACCTTGTCTAAGCATGTCATGGAACTAGGCCGAGGAACCATGTCTAGGCAAGCACTAGCCTGAAGCACCATGTCTTGGGAAGAACTAGGCCGAAGAACCTTATCTATGTATGTCATGGCACTAGGCCGGGGCACCGTTTCTGGTCATGACACTGGGCTGAGGCACCTTGTCCAGGCATGTCATGGCATTCGGCCGAGGCACCGTGTTTGGGCATGCACTAGGCCGAGGCATCTTGCTTAGGCATGTCATGGCACTAAGCTGAGGCACCGTGTCTAGGCATGCACAAGGCCAATTCACCGTGTCTAGGCATGTATTAGGCCGAGGCATCTTGCCTAGGCATGTGTTGGCACTAGGCCGAGGCACCGTGTCTAGGCATGCGTTAGGCAAAGGCACCTTGTCTAGGCATGTCATGGCACAAGGCCGAGGCATCGTGTCTAGGCATGCACTAGGCCGAGTCACCATATCTAGGCATGCACAAGGCCAAGGCACCTTGTCTAGGCATGTCATGGCACTAGGTTGTGGCACCGTGTCTAGGCATGCACTAGGCCGAGTCACCGTGTGTAGGCATGCACTAGGCCAAGGCACCTTGTCTAAGCATGTCATGGAACTAGGCCGAGGAATTGTGTCTAGGCAAGCACTAGCCTGAAGCACCTTGTCTTGGCAAGCGGTAGGCAAAAGAACCTTATCTATGTATGTCATGGCACTACGCCGAGGCACAATTTCTATACCATGACAAGCGGGTTTAGGCACCGCAATCGGGCATGTCATGGCACTAAGTAGAGGAACACCGTGTTTCGTCACCTTGCAAGTTGGGGCACCTTGTCCAGGCTTGTCATGGCACTAGGCTGAGGCATCGTGTCTATGCATGCACTAGGCCTAGTCACCGTATCTGCACTAGGCGAAGACACCTTTTCTAGGCATGTCATTGCATTAGATCGAGGCACCATGGCTAGGCATGGCACTAGGCCGAGGCACCATGTCTAGGCATGTCTGTGGCAGTGGCAGAACCCAGTGTCTAAGCCCGACACTAGGTCAGGCACCCTTCTAACATAGGTAAGCACTAGGGTGAAGAACCTTGTCTAAGATGTCATGGCACTAGGCCGGAGACACCGTTCTAGGCATGGCGGTGGGCTGGGAGCCTTTGTGCCTAAGCATGCCTTGACCGGCGCCTTGTCTAGGCATGTCGCTGTGTGAGGCGGAACTTAGTGTCTAGGAAAGCACTAGACCGAGGCACCTTGTCTAGGCATGTCATGGCCTTAGGCCGAGCACCGTGTCTAGTCGTGGTACAAGGCGAGGCACCTGCATGTCTTAGCACTAGAGTAGGAACCTTGTCTAAGGCATGTCATGGCACTGGTGAGGCAAAGTGTCTGGCGTCGCGATGGTAGAATCACGCCGTGTCTAGGCATGCACTAGGCCGCGGCATCTTGCCTAGGCATGTGTTGGTATTATGCCGAGGCACAGTGTATAGACATGCGCTAGGCCGAGTCACCGTGTCTAGGCATGCACTAGGCCAAGGCACATTGTCTAGGCATGTCATGGCACTAGGCAGAGGCACTGTGTCTAGGCAAGTACTAGGCCGAAGCACCATGTCTTGGCAAGCACTAAGCCGAAGAACCTTATATATGTATCTCATGGAACTAGGCCGAGGTACCATTTCTAGGCTTGCACTAGGCCGAGGCATCTTGTCTAGGCATGTGATGCCATTAGGCCGAGGCACAGTGTGTAAGAAAGACTTGACCGAGGCACCTTGTCTAGGCATGTCGAGGCACTAGGTCGAGGCACTCTGTCTAGGCATGGCACTAGGTCGAGGCACCGTATCTATTTATGCACTAGGCCGAGTCACCGTGTCTAGGCATGCACTATGCCAAGGCACCTTGTCTAAGCATGTCATGGAACTAGGCCGAGGAACCGTGTCAAGGCATGCACTAGCCTGAAGGACCATGTCTAGGCAAGCACTAGGCCGAAGAACCTTATCTATGTCATGGCACTAGGCGAGAGACACCATTCTAGAAGCATGACAGCGGGAATTTGAGACCTTGTTCAGGCATGTTATGGCACTAGGTCGAGGCACCGTGTCTAGGAAAGCACTAGACCGAGGCACCTTGTCCAGGCATGTCATGGCACTCGACCGAGGCACCTTGTATAGGCATGCACTAGGCCGAGGCATCTTTCTTAGTCTTGTCATGGAACTAAGGCAGAGGCAGGTAATGCAGGCATGCACTAGGCCAAAACATGTCTAAACAATGATGGAGCCAAAGAACCTTATCTATGTATGTCATGGCACTGCGCGAGGCACAATTTCTAGGCATGACCTTGGGCTAAGGCACCTTGTCCAGGCATGTCATGGCACTAGGCGAGGGCCGCGGAGTGTCCTAGGTAAGCACTAGGCCAAGGGCGCCTTATCCGAGGGCATGTCATGGCACTAGGCCGAGGCATCGTGTCTATGCATGCACTAGGCTGAGTCACCGTGTCTGCACTAGGCGAAGACACCTTGTCTAGGCATGTCATTGCATTAGATCGAGGCACCGTGGCTAGGCATGACACTAGGCAAAGGCACCATGTCTATGCATGTCATGGCAATAGGCGAACATCCGTGTCTAGGCAAGCACTAGGCCGAAGCACCATGTCTAAGCAAGCACAAGGCCGAAGAACCTTATCTAGGTATGTCATGGCACTAGGCCGAGGCACCGTTTCTAGGCATGGCAGTGGGCTGAGGCACTAATTCTAAGCATGCACTTGGTCGAGGCTTCTTTTCTAGGCACGTCATGGCACTAGGCCGGGGCACCGTGTCTAGGAAAGCACTAGACCGAGGCACCTTGTCTAGGCATGTCATGGCCTTAGGCCGAGGCACCGTGTCTAGTCGTGGTACAAGGCCGATGGACCATGTCTTAGCATGCACTAGGCCGAGGAACCTTGTCTAGGCATGTCATGGCACTAGGCTGAGGCAGGTGTCTATGAGAGTAAGTAGGGTCACCTGTCTAGGCATGCACTAGGCCAAGGCACATTGTCTAGGCATGTCATGGCACTACGCAGAGGCACTGTGTCTAGGCAAGTACTAGGCCGAAGCACCATGTCTAGGCAAGCACTAAGCCGAAGAACCATATATAGGTATGTCATGGAACTAGGCCGAGGTACCATTTCTAGGCTTGCCTTGGTAGGGGCATCTATTAGGCATGTGATGCCATTAGGCGAGGAGCCTGATGTGTAGAAAGGTTGGCGGGAGCTTTGCTGTCTAGGCATGTCGGGGCACTAGGTCGGGCCAGCGTGTCTAGGCATGACTTTACTAGGTCGAGGCACCGTATCTATTCATGCACTGAGACCGGAGTCAGGTGTCTAGGCATGCTATGCCAAACGACTTGTCTAAGCATGTCATGGAACTGGGCCGAGGCAGGTGTCAAAGTGCACTAGCACGAAGGACCATGTCTAGGCAAACACTAGACGAAGAGACCTTATCTATGTATGTCTTGGCAGCTAGGCGAGACAGTTTCTAGAGCGTGACAATTTTGAGGGCACCTTGTTCGGGCATGTTATGGTGCGGTCGAGGCACCTTGTCGAACATGTCATGGCACTTTCGGCCAGGGCGCAACGTATAGGCATGCACTAGGCCAAGGCACCTTGTCTAAGCAAGCAGTAGGCCAAAGAACCTTATCTATGTATGTCATGGCACTACGCCGAGACACCATTTCTAGGCATGACACTGGGCTAAGGCACCTTTTCTAGGCATGTCATGGCACTAGGCTGAGGCACCGTGTCTAGGTAAGCACTAGACCGAGGCACCTTATCCAGGCATGTCATGACACTAGGCCGAGACATCGTGTCTATGCATGCACTAGGCTGAGTCATCGTGTCTGCACTAGGCGAAGACACCTTGTCCAGGCATGTCATTGCATTAGATCGAGGCACCGTGGCTAGGCATGACACTAGGCAAAGGCACCATGTCTATGCATGTCATGGCAATAGGCCGAGGCACCGTGTCTAGGCAAGCACTAGGCCGAAGCACCATGTCTAAGCAAGCACAAGGCCGAAGAACCTTATCTAGGTATGTCATGGCACTAGGCCGAGGCACCGTTTCTAGGCATGGCAGTGGGCTGAGGCACTAATCCTAAGCATGCACTTGGCCGAGGCTTCTTGTCTAGGCACGTCATGGCACTAGGCCGGGGCACCGTGTCTAGGAAAGCACTATACCGAGGCACCTTTTCTAGGCATGTCATGGCTTTAGGCCGAGGCACCGTGTCTAGGCGTGGTACAAGGCCGAGGCACCGTGTCTAGGCGTGGTACAAGGCCGAGGCACCGTGTCTTGGCATGCACTAGGCCGAGGAACCTTGTCTAGGCATGTCATGGCATTAGGCTGAGGTACCGTGTCTAGGCATGCAGTAGGCCGAGTCATCGTGTTTAGGCATGCACTAGGCCGAGGCATCTTGCTTAGGCATGTGTTGGTATTATGCGGGGCAGGTGTATAAAGGCTTGCCACTGACCAAATCCTACATGTCTAGGCATGCACTAGGCCAAGGCACATTGTCTAGGCATGTCATGGCACTAGGCAGAGGTACCGTGTCTAGGAAAGCACTAGGCCGAAGCACCATTGCTATGCTTGCACTAGGCCGAGGCATCTTGCCTAGGCATGTGATGCCATTAGGTTGAGGCACCGTGTCTAAGAAATACTAGACCGAGGCACCTTGTCTAGGCATGTCGAGGCACCTTGTCTAGGCATGTCGAGGCACTAGGCCGGAGCGCGTAATCTAGGCATGACTAGGCCAAGGCAGTATTTGTTGTGCACTAAGATTCAGTCACGGAGTGTCTAGGCATGCACTAGGCTAAGGCACCTTGTCTAAGCATGTCATAGAACTAGGCCGAGGAACCGTGTCAAGGCATGTAGTAGGTTGAAGGACCATGTCTAGGCAAGCACTAGGCCGAAGAACCTTATCTATGTATGTCATGGCACTAGGCGAGACAGGATTTCTAGGCATGACTTTGAAATTTGAGGCACCTTGTTTAGACATGTTATGGCACTAGGTCGAGGCACCGTGTCTAGGAAAGCACTAGACCGAGGCACATTGTCCAGGTATGTCATGGCACTCGGCTGAGGCACCGTGTATAGGCATGCACTAGGCCGATGCATCTTTCTTAGTCTTGTCATGGCACTAGGTTGAGGGACCGTGTCTAGGTATGCACTAGGCCGAGTCACCGTGTCTTGGCATGCATTGGGCCGAGGAATCTTGCCTAGGCATGTGTTGGCACTAGGCTGAGGCACCGTGTCTAGGCATGCGTTAGGCGAAGGCACCTTATCTGGGTGTGTGGCCTGAGGCCCGAGAGTATTGTGTCTAGGCATGCAATGGGTCGAGTCACCATGTGGCATCCTGCTGGGCGAGGCACCTTGTCTAGGCGTGTCACGACACTAAGGCTTTGAGGCACGTGTCTGGGCATGCATTAGATTAGGTGACCGTGTATGGGGCATGCACTAGGCCAAGGCACACCTTGTTGAAGCATGTCTTAGAACTAGGCCGGAACCGTGTCTAGCGAAACACTAGCTTGAGCACCATGTGCCGACACTAGGCGAAGAACCTTATATATGTATGTCATGGCACTAGGCCGAGGCACCGTTTCTAGGCATGGCACTGGGCTAAGGCACCTTGTCCAGGCAAGTCATGGCACTAGGCTGAGGCACCTTGTTTAGGAAAGCACTAGACAGAGGCACCTTGTCCAGGCAAGTCATGGCACTAGGCTGAGGCACCGTGTCTAGGCATGCACTAGGCTGAGGAACCTTGCCTAAGCATGTCATGGCACAAGGGTGAGGCACTGTGTCTAGGCATGTACTAGGCCGAGGCATCTTGATTAGGAATGTGTTGGTATTATGTCGAGGCACCGTGTCTAGACATGCACTAGGCCGAGTCACCGTGTCTAGGCATGCATTAATGAGAGCACCTTATCTTGGCATGTCATGGTACTAAGCGACGGAGTGTCTTGGCAAGCACTAAGCCCAAGCACCATGTCTAGGCAAGCACTAGGCCAAAGAACCTTATCTAGGTATGTTATGGCCTTAGGCGAGGCCAGTTTCTAGATGCTTGAAATTTGAGGCAATGCCTAGGCATGCACTAAATTTGAGTCACCATGTCTAGGCATGCATTAGGCCGGGGCATTTGCCTAGGCATGTATTGGCACTAGGCCGTGGCACCGTGTCTAGGCTTGCGTTAGGTAAAGGCACCTTGTCTGGAGCGTAATCATGGCTGGGACGAGGAGTCACCATATCTGGAGCTGCACTAGGCCAATGCACCTTCTTGAGGCATGTCATGGCAAGGTGAGACCGTGTCGGGCATGCACCCAGGTCAGTCACCGTTTTCAGGCATGCACTAGGCCAAGGCACCTTGTCTAAGCATGTCATGGAACTAGGACGAGGAACTGTGTCTAGGCAAGCAATAGCCTGAAGCACCATGTCTAGGTAAGCACTAGGCCGAAGAACCTTATCTATTTATGTCATGGCACTAGGCCGAGGCACCGGTTCTAGGCATGGACTAGGCCGAGTCACCGTGTCTAGGAATGCCTTAGGCGAAGGCTCCTTGTCTAGGCATGCACTAGGCTGAGTCACCGTGTCTGCACTACGCGAAGACACCTTCTCTAAGCATGTCATTGCACTAGACCGAGGCATCGTGGCTAGGCATGGCGCACTAAGTAGGAGCACCATGTCTGGGCGTGTTATGGCCTTGGTAGAGCACCGTGTCAGGGAAGCACTAGGCAGAAGAACATATCTAGGTATGTCATGGCACTAGAGTAGGAAGCCGCGTTTCTAAACGGCGGGCTGAGGCAACGTGCGAGAAGCATGAAGTAGGCCGAGGCGTCTTGTCTAGGCTTGTCATGGCACTAGGCCGAGGCACCGTGTATAGGAAAGCACTAGATTGAGGCACCTTATCTAGGCATGTCATGGCCTTAGGCCGAGACACCGTGTCTAGGCGTGGTACTAGGCCGAAGCACCGTGTCTAGGCATGCACTAGGCCGAGTCACCGTGTCTAGGCATGCACTAGGCCGAGGCATCTTGACTAGGCATGTCATGGCACTAGGCAGAGGCACCGTGTCTAGGCAAGCACTAGGCCGAAGCACCATGTCTAGGCAAGCACTAGGCAGAAGAACCTTATATAGGTATGTAATGGAACTAGGCCGAGGCACCGTTTGTAGGCATGACACTAGGCTGCGGCAGCATTTCTAGGCTTGCACTAGGCCGAGGCATCTTGTCTAGGCATGTCATGCCACTTGGCCGAGACATCGTGTCCAAGAAAGCACTAGACCGAGGCACCTTGTCTATGCATGTCGAGGCACTAGGTTGAGGCACTGTGTCTATTCATGCACTAGGCCGATTCGCCGTATCTAGGCATGCACTAGGCGAAGGCACCTTGTCTATAGTGTTCAGTGCTGGTAGAGCAGCGAGTGGCAGAGGCGTAGCACTAAGTAGGGCTCCATGTCTAGGAAACCACTAGGCTGAAGCACCATGTCTAGGCAAGCACTAGGTCGAGGCACCTTATTTAGGTATGTCATGTCACTAGGCTGAGGCACCGTGTCTAAGCATGGCACTAGGTCAAGGCACCTTGCCGAGGCAGGTCACGGCACTAGGCCGAGGCACCGTGCTTTGTCATGCCGCTGAGCGAGGCACCTTGCATTGATGCACGTCATGGCGATGGGCAGAATCGTGTTTAGGCATGCACTAGGTTGAGGAACCTTGCGTAGGTATGTCATGGCACTAGGCTGAGGCACTATGTCTAGGCATGCACTAGGCCGAGTCACCTTGTCTAGGCGGCATTAGGCCGAGGAATGTTGCCTAGGCATGTGTTGGTACTAGGCCGAGGCATCGTGTGTAGGCATGCACTAGGCTGAATCACCTTATCTAGGAATGCATTAGGCTAAGGCACCTTGTCTAGACATGTCTTGGCACTAGCCTGAGGCACCGTGTCTAGGCATGCACTAGGCCGAGTTACCGTGTCTAGGCATGCACTAGGCCGAGTCACCGTGTCTAGGCATGCATTAGGCCGAGGCATCTTGCCTAGGCATGTGTTGGCACTAAGCCGTGGCACCGTGGCACCGTGTCTAGGCTTGCGTTAGGTGAAGGCACCTTGTCTAGGCATGTCATTGCACAATGCCGAGTCACCATATCTAGGCATGCACTAGGCCAATGCACCTTCTTTAGGCATGTTATGTCACTAGGGTGAGGCTCGGTCTAGGTATGCACTAGGCCGAGTTACCGTGCCTAGGCATGCACTACGCCGGGGCATCTTGCCTAAGCATGTCATGGAACTAGGCCGAGGAACTGTGTCTAGGCAAGCAATAGCATGAAGCACCATGTCTAGGTAAGCACTAGGCCCGGAAGGGCATATCATGTATGTCATGGCTATCTTAGAAGCACCGGTTCTAGGCATGGACTAGGCCGAGTCACCGTGTCTAGGCATGCCTTAGGCGAAGGCACCTTGTCTAGGCATGCACTAGGCCGAGTCACCGTGTCTGCACTTGGCGAAGAAACCTTCTCTAGGCATGTCATTGCACTAGACCGAGGCACCGTGGCTAGGCATGGCACTAGGTCGAGCAATCTGGGCGTAATCATGACTAGGCAGGAGCACCGTGTCTATAGGCAGACTAGGCGAGACACCATGTCTAGGCAAGCATTAGGCCGAAGAACCTTATCAAGGTATGTCATGGCAATAGGCCGAAGCACCTTTTCTAGGCTTGGCACTAGGCTGAGGCATTGTGCCGAAGCATGCAGTAGGCCGAGGCGTCTTGTCTAGGCATGTCATTACACTAGGCCGAGGCACCGTGTCTAGGAAAGCACTAGACAGAGGCACCTTGTCTAGGTATGTCATGGCCTTAGGCCGAGACACCATGTCTAGGCGTGGTACTAGGCCGAAGCACCGTGTCTAGGCATGCGCTAGGCCGAGTCACCGTGTCTAGGCATGTACTAGGCCGAGGCATCTTGACTAGGCATGTGTTGGTATTATGCCGAGGCACCGTGTCCAAGCATGCACAAGACCGGGTCACCGTGTCTAGGCATGCACTAGGCCAAGGCACCTTGTCTAGGCATGTCATGGCACTAGGTAGAGGCACCGTGTCTAGGCAAGCACTAGGCCGAAGCACCATGTCTAGGCAAGCACTAGGCAGAAGAACCTTATATAGGTATGTAATGGAATAAGTGAGGCATTGTGTCAAAGAGGTAGACCGGTACCTTGTCTGGGCATGTCGGAGCGATGGGCCGAGGAACCTTTGTGACTATTCATGCGCCCTAGGCGAGGTCACGGTATCTAGGCATGCACTAGGCGAAGGCACCTTGTTTATGCGTGTTATTGCTGGCTAGACGAGGCTCATGTCTGAAACCACTGAAATTTGGCTTCCATGTCTAGGCAAGCACTAGATCGAGGCACCTTATTTAGGTATGTCATGTCACTAGGCTAGGGCACCGTGTCTAAGCATGGCACTGGGCCAAGGCACCTTGCCGAGGCAGGTCACGGCACTAGGCCGAGGCACCGTGCCTAGGCATGCACTCGGCCGAGGCACCTTGCATTGGCCTCTTGGCGGTGGCGGGGTGTGTTTAGGCATGCGCTGGGTTGAGACGCTGGCATTAGGTATGTCATGGCACTAGGCCGAGTCACCTTGTCTAGGCAGGCATTAGGTCGAGGAATCTTGTCTAGGCATGTGTTGGTACTAGGCGGAGGCATCGTGTGTAGGCATGCACTAGGCTGAATCACCTTATCTAGGCATGCACTAGGCTAAGGCACCTCATCTAGGCATGTCTTGGCACTAGCCTGAGGCACCGTGTCTAGGCATGCACTAGGCCGGGTCACCGTGTCTAGGCATGCATTAGGCCGAGGTATCTTGCCTAGACATGTGTTGGCATTAGGCCGAGGCACCGTGTCTAGGCATGCACTAAGCCGAAGAACCTTATATAGGTATGTCATGGAACTAGGCCGAGGCACCATTTCTAGGCATGCACTAGACCGAGGCATCTTGTTTAGGCATGTGATGTCACTAGGCCGAGGCACCGTGTCTAAAAAACTAGACCGAGGCACCTTGTCTAGGCATGTCGGGGGCCTTGGCGAGGGCTTTGTGTCCCCAGGCATGGCGCTAGGCGGGCCGTATCTATTCATGCACAAGGCCGAGTCACCGTGTCTAGGCATCCACTAGGCGAAGGCACCTTGTCTATGCATGTTATTGCACTAGGCCGAGGCACCGTGGCTAGGCATGGCACTAGGCCGAGGCACCATGTCTAGGAAAGCACTAGGATGAAGCACCGTGTCTATGCAAGCACTTGGTCGAGGCACCTTATTTAGGCATGTCATGGAGCTAGGCCGAGTCACTGTGTGTAGGCATGCACTAGGCCAAGGCACCTTGTCTAAGCATGTCATGGAACTAGGCCGAGGAATTGTGTCTAGGCATGCACTAGACGGCGACTTTCGTTGGCTGGCATCATGGCGGTCGTGGGGAATCGTGTTTAGGAATGCACTGGTGAGGAACCTTGCCTAGAATGTCGTAATTACTAATTTGAGAACCTTGTGTCTAGGCATGCACTAAGTAGAAGTCACCGTGTCTGGGCATGCATTAGGTGATTAAGAATTACCTGATGAAACGAGCCTAAAATCAGCAATATTTATATACCTAGCTCCCTCTATTTGCCGTAGTCAAAAACTCTTTGCGGTATAGTGAATCTAGAATTCGAAAGACGAGAGATGGGTTTTTCTTCATAAAAATGGTTTGCATTAGGGCATGAAGGTAAGGCTTTCTATTTGGACTCTTTGGAATTCATTCAAAAAACGAGGGAATGGTTTGAAAAACAGGAAATTGTAAATGCGAAAGTTAAGCGGAAATTAACAATGAAGAAATTTACTTTGAATTTAGGTCACTAACCCGGCAAGCTAGGGCAAACCTTACATGTCCTCGGGTTTTATCCTCTATGTGAGTCAACACGGGATCACAGTTATGGCCCCTTTTTGTTTTAAAACCACACAACATTCCATTATCATTTTTAAGGCAAGTAAAGACCATCTAAAGAATCACGGTGCATCTCACCCGAGCAGATCACAAAACATGGAGAGTATTGGCCAAAACAATAAAAGTCAATGTTATTGCCTAATTTGAAGAACCCTAACATGTAAATGCTACCTCGGAGGCAAGTAAGGACCATCTAAAGAGCCACGGTACCTACGTCACTAAGCAGCGGATCTAAAGCATGGAGGTATTGTTGAGACAATAACATCCCATGTTATGCAAGCGAGTTTTTGAAGATAAGGGCCATAATTACACTACTAGTAGCTTTAGTACATGAGGACAACATGCTTAAGCCCCTTTGCCAAGCTAGCTTCCTTCCTCTTCAAAGGAGGCTAGCAACATCTCTTGAGTTGTCATCCTCAAGAGGTGTGTTTAGCGGCCACGGGAAAGTGAAAGAAAGAAGAAAGAAAGAGAGAAGAGAAAATAAAAGCAAAACTTAAAAATAAAACAATTTATTTACAAAAGCAGTAAATGAAAACTTACAAATCACCAAAAAACTTGTCTTTCTTCCTCTCCACCTTCTCTCTTTATTACAAAACATGAGGGGTATTTATAGGACTCCTCAAGGTATGAAAATACCAAAAACCCTAACTAAGCTAGTTATGGGATGGGAGAGTAATTCACCAAGTTTGGCGGTTCAGCATTAAATTGCACGACATGTGAGGCATGCAATTTCGCTACAGGGGAAATTTCGCTAATTAGCGAAATTGGCAATGGTTAGCGAATTTGGCAATGTTGCCAGCCAGATTTGGCGGGTTCTGGCGAGGTGTAGGGTTGCGAATTTCGCTAGCTAGCGAGCTGGCTAAGTTAGCGAGTGTCGGTGAGACCGAGTCCCCATGGCCCACCGGTCTGGGTTGGCTAGCGAATTTCGCAATGTGTCTTTGGTGCGAACTGTTTGCGGTTAGTTCACGAAGTCGCTAAGATTGCGAATTGGTTGCCTTGAGTTCTTGAAGTACTGTTTTCTTGATTCTGCACGCATTCCTCTCGTCATGTCTTCAAGCGCATCTCATTTCTTCCACTTCCTTTGTTTTCCATTGATTTTTGGGCTTGTTGATGGTGAGACTAAACTTCCAACCTCATGATTGATCATTTGCATTGTGGTTGAAGCCTAGAAGTGCATAAATACCACACAAAACAGCCAAAACGTACTCCGAATGGCATAAGTGTTACTAGGTAACATGAACACTTCAATTGGGATATATGACATGATTAATGATCAAAAGTACTCAAAACCTATCTAATATAGGGTTCAAATTGCACTTGCAGGCACTAATCACACCCCCAACAGCGTTGCTAGTCCCTTAGCAATACAAAATAAGAATTGAGATGCATGTGGTGATTTTCAAAAAGGTTGTGTTTCAAAAAGGTTATTGTACTTATATACAAACTAACATTACTTTAAAGTGAACAATTGAAATCAACATTTGAATACCTATACCAAGAATAAAATCCATAGGAGAACAATTTTTAGAACAACCATTTGTTTCCATGATTTTCAACTTGGATTTCCACCTAAATCTAATGGTTCTTTTTGTATCCAGTTGGTCGATAAAATGCAAAATTTGTTACTCCCCCAACCTAACAGTGACATGGCCTTAAAGCGTGAACAAATTAGATAGAGTTAGTTACTTCTCTTGTTTTCTCAATCATGTTGTAGGATGCAATGCTAAAAAGTCGAGTTCACCAAAGTCCATGTAGCGAGGGTGCAAACGACTCGACCAATTAAGGTTTAGGGCATCAAGCCAAAAGGATCAGACCACTAACTCTAAAGGCTTCACCCCGGACTGGCCCGACTTGAAAAATCAAGCACCTACAATTCGCTAATTCTACCTATCACCATGCGAACACAAAATCGATGACTCCCGACCCAGTAGAGGCTTAGGGCATCGGGTTCAAGCACCTTGTACACCCCTCGGGCCAGGTGCTCGGGTTTCAAAGCAAAACTTCACGATTTATTCTTCTTTTCTTCTTTTCTTTTTCTTTTCTTTTTTTTTTCTTTTTCTTTTCTTTTCCTTTTTGGAAGACAACATTGGTCTTCAAATGTTGGTAACTTCAGGCTATTCTAGGTTGTCAACATACTGGCGAGCACACCAAGCTGGAAGGGCATACAATTACAACCTATTGAAGCAATCTGGAGTGCAGTGTGTGAATTAGCATAAAGGGGAAATTCAAGTTGAGCATCTTTGGAGCAGTGAGGCGAACACAAATTGTTTCCAAGCATGGCATTTGTTCTAGCATAGGTGACAAATATGATGATTCAATTATCAATTTAAAGCAATTCAATTGTTCAATTTGGAAGCAATTCTATTGTTCAATTTGAAGCAATTTAATTATGTAGTTGAAAAGAAAAACACATGCCTTACATAGGGACCATGATAAACACAATATGCAAAAAAGATGAATATATATATATATGTCGAGTAGCTTTTGACCTGCCAAAATGGCTTAATACATGCATAACAGGCTACACAAAAACATATCACTGCCTACTATGGCTAATACAAAAAATCATAATCAAAATTAGTAGGCAGTTGATAAAAATTTGAAACTATACATAAATCAAAAGACCTAACCACCTCATAGCGTGGTGGTGGTGGTGAGCTCACTGCGTTCTTTGCCCGGGATGCTAATCGATGAAATTTGCATCGGTGGCGAATACTCTCTCGAGGTAGGATCATGAGAAGACCCAGGTGGGTCATGATCACAGTGAAGCATGGAATGGCCTTTGTACAAAGTGGCCTCATTTCGAGCCAATCTACGGTCATGTCTTTATCTTTGGGCTGCTGATGGCTGGCCCAGTGTCGCGGGATCGCATCCATCGCTCCGACCATCTCCCTCGGGCGACATGTGTATACTCCGTGTTTGGTGTCTTGAATATGAGGGCAAGGGAGTATGCGTAGGAGCTACTTGTTTGAAGTAGTGGGTGGAGGAGATGGTAGTGAACGATACGGGAAATATGAGTGGGACTCCTCTGCCTCTGGGTGCGGGAAGCGGGTGGATCGTCTCTGTGTGCGTCCTCAGCCTCTCACCGGTACCTCCTCAGTCTCGTAGGCGTATATGAAATGGAATGGGCATAGTCATAATCAGTCCACTTTGCTACTACTGTGGCGGTGTCTCGCATCTCTATCCCAGGCTCCTCAGGAATCCATGCGCTCGGGAACATAGGAAAGGGCCTCGGAATAAAACAATTAATTTATGCTCTTGCTCATTATGGGAGTCTCTCACGGTGGACCTTCTCCTCAAGCGTAGAGCGAAGTAATCACCCATTTCGGATGGGCTGAACCCGAAATTGCGAGATCGGTACAATGCCTCTACAGATAGGCCCCCTCCTGCGCACATAATCTTTGCCGGAGGAATAAACTGAGTCTTGAAGATGGTCGATGAAGCGACATATGAGTGAGCGCCTCAGATAAAGCTGGGCGAAATTGTAACATCCTGGCGGTGCTCTAACCATCGCTACGGCGGAGAATTGAGCCCAATCTCTGTAACCCTCAGCATTGCGTGGCGGTATGCGCAATCTCAGGCTGCGAGAAATACTTAAATTGGGTGAGTACCTCGGCGGTCTTATCAAGTGGATCCGGGGGGCCGTCGCATCGAGATGTCATGGAGTGGTAGAGCGTCGGACCACTCCGGGTAGTAGAGAGCGTCGTGGAGTCATGAATGGGAGGAAGCGAATACCTCTCGATCAATGCGTGACTCTGGGTATGCGGGGTCGGCCATCGATCCCGAGGAGCGTCGTAGAATGACTCTCTTTGAAATGGTCGACTACGTATATCTGCATTCACTGGAATGGGGTGTCACCTATGAACACATGGGCCTCCCGATCCATGGCCGGTGATAGGCGAGGTGAAGGTGTCGTCTCGGCTGCGATCTGGCCCAGTGATGGTGGCGGTCTAAGCGATGATGGCTTCCTTTGGGCCAGAGTGCGGGGCCCGCCCAGGCCGGGCCCTCCTGGCTCTCCTGCGAGTGCGGGGATGGGGCCCGAGGTCCCATCCGTGTGCAGTAGCGTCACGGGCTCCGAGGCTCGTCGGTGCGGCCTCGGGGGCCAGTGTGATGCTGCTTGGTGCTGAAATGCTTGAATCGCCCGAAGTGTGCGAATCTTCTTGACCTCTTGCTGGGTGTACTAAATCTCACCGGCCCGAACCTGGGACCCACCCCTCGTACGGACCATATCTGATATCTAAAATAAAGCTATTTGGAAGGGGTGGACTCCTTGAGATATGTAGGCCCGGGGCTGTATGTACAGGCCCGAAGCTCCTGAACCTGTGAATCCCCACAGACAGGCCCATCAAACCGGGACCGGCGGCCCGGGGCGAAATGGACCACGGGCCGATAGCGAAGGCTCGAAATATGATCAGACAGCGATCACGAGCTCCTCTAAAGCGAGCCCAGGAAACCGCGAAGTGTGACTCGAGGTCTAAGCGATGGCCCGAATGGAGCCCGTACACTTGTGGTGAGGGGCTCGGGGGGCGAGGCAGCTCGGTGAACTCAGTCATTTGGGATGCGGGGGCTCGCGGCAGCGATGGCTAGGCAACTGATGACCCGGCGCGACGGTGCAGGATGCGGGGCCGTATTTGGGCAACTAGGGCTTGAAGGCGCGGCGTGATATGCGAGGCCTGGCGCTGGAATGCAGGGCCTGAGGAGGGTGAATGTGGGTTAATGATTTGGCTAATCCCTCCCTGGCCATCGGCCATTTTGAAGCGGCAGATAGTCCATTGTGTGCCTTTTCGCTACTCCACATGAATTTAGCTCGAGATGAATCTTCTGCTATTCAAAATTTTAAAATTAATTACTAATATTAAATAATAAATATAACTAAAAATTATTGTTAGCAAATTTACTATAATACTATGATTAATATTTGAAACATACTATTTTCATATACAAACTAAATTATAATGAAAAGGAAAATTGCTAGAAGTTAAAATTTGTTTAAAATTATTAAGACTAACGAAATTAACTAATATAAGACAAAAATTAAGAATTGTGACGCAATCGGTTTTAGAAAACACGAACCAGTTCGAGTTCAGAAAATACTCAAGGGGATCAAGGAGGATGATCTCCTCAACCCATGCGTGCTTTGGCCGGATGTATTGGGTGGCCATAAGTTAGACTGTTCCTCTGGAATGGTTGTGGATTCGAGCAATTGGCTTGCAATTGGTGTTGTTATGAATCCAATTCTCCTTCATCTTCAAGGTTGATCACTCTTTGCATTTACGGGGGCTTTGTTATACACACACAACGTCGGCCAAAGCTTGACCTCATCGATTAGGATTTTCGGGTTCCCAACAATTACAGGTTGTCATTCATAGTAAAATGTTCAATTCCAATATCATGTCACCAAATGTCAATTGCATGATTACATTCAGAGGCAATTAATAATTGCATTCTTGAGTGGCGAAATGGTCTCCCCTAAAATGATTGTACGTGATTTGGTTCATTGGGGCCCGGGTGCGGTCTAGGACTACAAAATCTTGGATGTGAAATTGTCAATTTACAAGGACATCTCAACTATCCTTGGGGATTTTCAGTCCCCATCGACTGATGAGGTGTGATTGAGGTAGGTTTAAGCTCACCTAAGCCTAGCGCGCATTATCTTGAAAATGGCATAAGATTCCTGCTTGGCTCTAAATCTAGCAATGCCTTTCCATGCAATTCCCACCAATGCGGTATTGTGGGAGAACCCGGAATCCTTATAACCGCCAGGGTACTTGCTTTGGATTAGAACGCGATATTTACTAGTCAAGAAAGGCCTTCTTCTCAATGCCTAATCCTCTCTTTATGAGTGCGTAGATCCTTTAAAATTTTTGCATAAGCGAGGTACTTAGTTGATTAGATCAAGCGAGGTATATTAACCTTTACTTGCCTTAAGACCTGTGACATACACCTTTGTTGAAGGTTTCCTTTTCTTTCCTCTCAATGCTTGTGGAAAGGAGGTGGTATCTGATATTTCATTGTGTCATCCTCTAGAAGAATATGCTCGGGTTGCATTTTTTTTTACGCTGGATTCTTCAACGAGGCTTTGGCGAAGGTTGATCAACCTCTTTTCCACTTCAAGGTGATTATGGACTTAACACCTCATCCATTCCCAGGCCCTACCTCATGGATCCATAGGATTTGGAAGTGTTTGGGATGGGAACCTCCCTCTTTCTTGTCCCTCCCCAGCAGCTTGTTAATGTTTGTATTGAATCTTTTGTAGGTCATCAAATTTTTATTCAGTGTTTTTCTCAGGCCGAGTATCAATTCTTTGTGTAATTGCACATTGGTTCCATTTGGTCATTAACAAAATTGCCCACCACCTTACTCAAATTGAGTCTGACTTGTTCTCTTGGAGAAGAGGATGGTGGTTGTTGTATTGTGAAGGCAGCGAGAGCGGCTCCTGGTGGTACACACATAAAGCGGGGGTTTGGTCTCCATGCGAGTTAGGATGATTCCTCCAATTGGGATTGTAAGTATTCCATATACGGGCATTTGGTTGTTGGGGCTTGAATTGTCTACGGTGTGTGCACATTCGACCTTGAATCCTTCCTTTGTAGGGTCGTGAGGCCAGTGTTCGTGGTTGTCTTGAGATTGGAAATTTGTGCAGGGATTAGGTTGTGCAGTGTTGTCGATCCGCGCCTGCACTTCATTAGTGCATTTCCCTCCGGCTCCTCTACACTTCTAGTAGAGTTGATAACTAGCCCTCATTCCATCTCATCATTCGATGCATGCATACCCGCCTCTTTGATTGATTTGGTGGTTTCATCACTATCAGTTTCTCTAGGGTTAGCTCATCCAAGCCCTTAGAAGTTTCGACCCGCGTGGTTAAAATCCATGGCTTCATCAGGATGTTTGGCAAAAGTCTCCCCACACATGGTTTCTAAGCGCCTCATGGCGGAGACGCCACCATAGAAGTGGTTTATTTTAGCATCCGTGTGTCCACCAAAAACCATGGTGTGGACATGCAGCGATGGTCTCTAAAACCTCCCGACTTTGGTAAAACTTCTCACCTTCATGGTACGCAAGGTATGGTGTCTTTTCAAATTGTTTGTCTTATGAACCTTAAACTTCTTCGAACTGCGCTTTATGACTCAGCCCGATTTCTTATGGTTCTGAGGCCTCAATGAGTTGAGCCATATCTTGGCCTTGTCCTTTTTAGAGTCAATGGAAATGCCTTTAGCTTGACAAAATCCATGTCCATCATACCTTCCTTGAAAGGTAGTGCAAACCTCCTCAAAATCCCTTATATGAGTGTATGGATTTTCATTTTCCATCTTTCATGATATGTGGGAAGTAGGGGTACCAAATATGGCCTGCTTGCTACATCATCGCGGGAGGAATGATACGAGATGGGGCAAGCAACTCTAGGAGGGTGGATGTGATCCCTCATGGTTCTATATGCATTTGGATTCATAGGGGTTCTGGTTGGCTCTGTTGTTCCTCGGTATGGGATCCATGGTATCGGTTTGTGCAACCTCACTAGCTAGGTCGGGTTGTGTACTAATCTGTCGACTGCACGAGTGTCTCACATCCTTGTTGCATGCACCAGGTTGTTACACAGTGTAGAGACAACAATTAAGACCAACAGGAGTTACTAAAAGAAAAATTAAAACTAATCTAACAAAAGGTAAGAATAGTAGAAAAAGCGAAAAATTTGAATCGGTCACGACTCTTTATTAAAGTCTTGGCGCGATTCTTTGCCAGACGATATGCAAGAGGAGTAAAGGTTACCTTCACTTGTGATGTGGATCACAAGTGCTCTTCAACCTGATTAGTAGTCGAGGCACCATCCCAAACACTTGGTATGCATTTGATTACCGTGCCCGCGATGGTGAAACTAAAATCAACAATATTTATATACCAGCTCCTACATTTGCCGTAGTCAGCTACTGCGGTACGCGTAGTGGTCTAGGGGTGAAGACCGGGGATGGGTTTTCTTCATAAAAATGGTTTGCATTAGGGCATGAAAGGTAAGGCTTTCTATTTGGACTCTTTGGAATTCATTGTGAGGGGGAATGGTTTGAAAAACGAGGAAATTGTAAATGCGAGGTCGCGGGGAAATTAACAATGAAGAAATTTACTTTGAAGATTTGGGGTCACTAACGGCAAGCTAGGGCAAACACATGTCCTCGGGTTTTTTATCCTCTATGTGAGTCAACACGGGATACGGTTATGGCCCCTTTTGTTTAAAGCCCTAACATTCCATTATCATTTTTTAAGGCAAGTAAAGACCATCTAAAGAATCACGATTGCATCTCTCACCCAGGAAACCTTGCTGAATCTAAAGCATGCAGGAAATATTGGCCAAAACAATAAAGTCAATGTTATTTAACCCCTAAATTTGAAGAACCTGCAACATGTAAATGCTACCTCGAGGAGAAGCAGTAAGGACCATCTGAGAGCCACGGTACTGCCTCACATGCTAAGCCTTGGATCACAAAGCATGGAAGTATTGGCGAGACAACATCCATGTTATGCAACTGAGTTTTGAAGATAAGACCATAATTACACTACTGTAGCTTTTAGTACATAGAGAGCTGACATGCTTAAGCCCCCCATTTGCGAGAGCCTTCAGAGCTGTCTCTTCAAAGGAAGGAAGCAATAAGCATCTCTTGAGTTGTCATCTGAGAGGTGTGTTTGGCAGCCGGGAAAGTGAAAGAAAGAAAGAGAGAAAGAAGAGAGAGAAGAAAATAAAAGCAAAACTTAAAAATAAAGCAATTTATTTTACAGCGATGCGTGAAAACTACAGATGCGAAAAAACTTGTCTTTCTTCCTCTCCACCTCCTCTCCTTTATTACAAAACATGAGGGGTATTTATAGGACTCCTCAGGTATGAAAATACGAAAACCTAATAAGCTAAAAACTAAAGTTATAGGATGGGAGAGTAATTCATAGTTTGAAGGTTCGGCATTAATTACCGACATGGCGGGGCATGCAATTTACCATCTGAGGAGAATTTGGCTAATTGGCGAGTGGCAATGGACTAGCGAATTGTAATGTTGTGAATTTGTGTCGTGCGCAGCGATTTGGCAAGGTTCCTGGCGAGAATTGGCAAGGTTGCGGAGATTTATTAGCTAATGATTCGCTAAGCTAGCGAGTGTGTGAGTGAGAAAGCGAATTCGCAGCTACACGGTCTACAAGTTGGCTAAGTAATTTCGCAATGTGTGCTGGTGCCGGCTTTGTTGCGAGTTGATTTGCGAAGTCGCTAAGATTGCGGAGTGGTTGCCAACAGTTCTTGAAATTACTGTTTTCTTTACGTTACCGCATTCCTCGTCATGTCTTCAAGCGCATCATTTCTTCACTTTTCCCTTTGTTTTCCATTGATTTTTGGGCTTGATTGATGGGTGAGACTAAACTTCCAGCCTCATGATTGATCATTTGCATTGTGGTTGAAGCACAGAAGTGCATAAATACCTCTGAAACAACAAAAACATGCTCCCGAAATGGCATAAGTGTTACTAAGGTAACATGAACACTTCAATTGGGATATATGACATGATTAATGATCAAATTACTCAAAACCTATATCTAATATAGGGTTGAAAATTGCACTTGCGAGCACTAATCATTAAGTAGGAATCTTGCCTTGATATGTGTTGGTACTAGGCCGAGGCATCGTCTCTAGGCATTCACTAGGCCGAGTCACCTTATCTAGGCATGCACTAGGCCAAGGCACCTCGTCTAGGCATGTCTTGGTACTAGGCGAGGCAGGTGTCTGGGCATGCACTGGGCAGTCAGGTGTCTTGGGATGCACGTGGGGCGGGGCACGCGGGTGTCTGGGCATGTATTGGGCAGGTCACCCACATCTGGGGCATGCACTAGGCGAGACACCTTGTCCTAAGCATGTCATGGAACTAGGCCGGGAGCAGGTGTCTAGAGCCCGAGCACTAGCCTGAGCACCATGTCTTGGCGAGTACTAGCCGAGAGAGACCTTATCTATGTGTAATGTCATGGCACTGAGGTAGGAGACAACACCCAGTTTACAAGCATGACTGGAATTTAAGGCACGCCTATCCGGGCATTTCGCCGGCACTAGGCGAGAGGCAGGTGTCTAGGAAGCGTGATGAAACCCAGAGGCACCATGTCGGGCATGTCATGGCCTTTCGGCTAGGCACGTATCTAGGCATGCGCTAAGTAGAGGCATTTTGCTTGAGCTCATCGTGGCCTTGGAAGCTGAGGCAGGTGTCGAGGCGAGGCGGTAGGCCGTGTCACCTTGTCTAGGCATGCATTAGGCGGAGGCATCTTGCCTTGGTATGTGTTGGCACTAGGCCGAGGCACCGTGTCTAGGCATGCGTTAGGCGAAGGCACCTTGTCTAGGCATGTCATTGATTCGTGCCACAGTAGGCTGAGCTAAAATCAACAAAATTTATATACACTGAAAGTTCACCACTCTCTGCGTAGTCAAACTCTTTACTGTTATGGTAGTCTAAGTCGAACACGAGGATGGGTTTTTCATCCTAAAAATGGTTTGCATCAATTCATGAAGGTAAGGCTTTCTATTTGGACTCTTTGGGTTTGAGTTTCAAAAAGCTTGAGTGGGAATGGTTTGGCCGAAAATTGTAAGCGAGGATTAAAGTGTGAAAAGATAACTTTGAAGAATTGGGTCACTAATTTGGCAAGTTAGAGCAAACAAGTGTCCTCGGGTTTTATCCTCGCGTTATGACATGCAATATATAGTCCATGGCATACTTGGGATCTATATTTAACTAGCAAACCTCACCCGTAGAAACATCTCTGACCCAGGTGAAAGCGGGTAGCATGCGGTTATGGCCCGCACGGATTTAAAACCCACAACATTAAATTATCATTTCGAGGAGAGGCTCGTACGGACCATCTAAAGAACAACGGTGCATCTCTCACCAGAACACTTGCATCTAAAGCATGGAGAGTATTGGCCAAAATAATACTTGATAAATGTTATTTAACCTGGTGAAGAACCCTAACATGTAAATATTATCTCAGAGGCTCGTAAAAACCATCTAAAGAACAACAGTCCTAAAGCATGGAGAGTATTGGCCAAATCAATAACATCCCATGTTATGTAACTAAGTTTTGAGAATAAGAGCCATAAATACACTACCCGTAGCTTTTAATACAAGAGGGCGAAACATCCATATGCCCGCGCCCGAAGCTAGCTTCCTTACTCTTCAAAGAAAGGAGAACTTAGCCAACATCTCTTGAGTTGTCATCTCCAGAGAGGTGTGTTTAGCGTAGGAAAGGGAGAGAAAGAAGAGAGAGAAAGAGAGAAAAGAAATAAAAGCAAAACCTAAAATAAAGACTTTATTTACAAAAAACTTACAAAATATCTTCTCCCAAATTGTTCCTCAATTCTTCACACTTTCTTACAAAACAAAGAGAGGGCTTATAGGCCTCGAGGTATGAAAATACAGCATGAATTGGCTAAGTTATTGGACAATTAAGTAATACACCAAGTTTGGAGCGGTTTGGCATTAATTACAAAGCATGGCTGAGGCATCGATTTCGCTGGTGAGAATTTAGCTAACTAAGCGAAATCAACAGGTCTAGCGAAAACATGAAATTTCGCTAAGGATGGAAAATTTCGCTAGCTAGCCCATTTCGGCTAGTAGCGAGAATTCTTGTGAATAGCGAATCGAGGTTTTTAAGCTGGAGCAGTGCTAGCGGGTGGGGTAGATTACAGCGAAATTTGGTGTTTAAGCTAAGATTGCCGAAATTTTGCTAAGGTTGCGAAATTTTCGCAATCTAAGCGAAAATTTTATGAAAGCTGCGAGTAAACTTTGTTGATCCTTCTTGCATTATCTGTCTTCAGTACATCACGATTTTCTTCGTTTTGCCTTGGTTTTCGTTGATTTCTTGGGCGATTATTAAAACGAGACTTGAGTTCAAACTTCATGATTCATCATTCATCTCGACAGTGAACTCGAGGTCTTGTAGCTTATGAAAACAGCGAAAATACTCTCTAAATGGCATAGTACTACTAAGAAGACTAGAACACTTCAATTGGTATAAATAGCGTAGTTAATGCGCAAAAGCACTCCAAAACCTATCTAATATAGGGTTCAAGAATTGCACTTTTTGGGCATTATGCACCCCAACCAAGAAAGCGTTGCTAGTCCCTTAGCAATGCAAAATAAAGAAAAAGGAGATGCATGTGTTGATTTGCGAAAGGTTATGATTCAAAAGGGTTTATATACATATAAACATTACGCTTAACGAAATTGAAATCAAGTTGTAAGCGAATGTGAAAGAATCAAAACCATACAAGAACAATTCGAGGTCAATATTGGATCCATAATTCTCAACTTGAATTTCCACCTAAGTCTAATGGTTCTTTGTAGCAGTTAAGCTTGATAAGCTATGAAATTGCCACCTCCACTGACTGGCAACGACATGGCCTTAAGGTTGTTGAACAACCTAGATAGGGCTAGTTACACTTTTCTTTCTTTGTTCATCTACATCGTAGGGGTGCAATGCTTAAAATCGGAGCTTCACCAAAGTCAGATGCGAGTCCGCCAGATGACTCCAGCGATTAAGGTTTAGGGCATCGAGCGAAAGGATCGATGATGTAACTCTAGGCTTCACCCACAGGACTCAGAATGACTTAATTAAGCATCCACGAGTCATTAAGCTTCATTTATCCACCCATGTAGCGAACACTAAATCGATGACTCCCAGCCCAGGTAAGGCTTAGGGCATCGGGTTTGAAGCTTCGCCACTTACACCCCTCGGACCAGTGCTCGGGTTTCAAAGCGAAGATTTCCACGACTTTATTTTTCTTTTCTTTTTCTTCTGCTTTTTCTTTTCTTTTTCCTTTTTGGAAGACAACATTGGTCGCTAAATGTAGGTAACTCAAAACTATCCTAGGTAGCTTATACCTAAGGCCGGCTTTACAAGAAAAGGCCTCTGATTTCACGGCTATTGAAGCAATCCCCGGAGTGCGGTGTGTGAATTAGCATAAGGAGAAATTTCAAGTTGAGCATCACGAGAACTTGGTGACCAAAAATTGTCTCGGCGTGGATTTGTCCTAGCATATAAGTGACAAATAGTGATTCAATTTTCCAACATGAAGCAATTCAATTGTCCCGATTGTAGCAATTCAATTGTTCGATTGAAAGAAAAACACATTTAAACCTAGTGGAGGCCTGAAAACACTGATATGTACAAAAATTTGTATATATAAAGCCCGAATAGCTTTTGAAATATAGCCAAAATGGCTAATACTTGAATACAAAGCTAAACACAAAACTATCATTGCCTACTATGGCTAATACATAAATCTAAAACGAAATTAGTAGGCGGAGTTGATAAAGGCGTAAATAAACAAAATAAAAAAGAAACCCTAACCACCTCCAACTATTTGTGGTGGTGGTAGTGGAAATAATTTGAAAGCTGTGTTTGCAGCGAACATCGATGAAAGATTTGCATCGGTGGTGGGCTCCTCATTGGCCCAGGAACATGAGAAGACCCGGGTGGGTCATAATCACAGTCGGCATAGAATGTGCCCAGACGACCTGCGATCTGGGCGACTTGTGTATTTGTAAGTGAAGCGAATGGCATCCATCACACCGGCTATCTCCCTCGGTAGCATGGGATGTACTTTCCGTTGAATGATGTCTTGGGAATAGGAAGGCCACGGAGTATCTGCTGCATTTCTTGATGTAGTATGTGGAGGAGATGGGTGAGCGATACGGAATGGGGTCTGCGTACCTCGGGCTCGGGGACGGGCATATCATCTGTATGTGGTCCTCGACCTCACGACCGTCCTCCTCCCAGTCTGTGGTCGTATGTGGAATGAGGCAGACATAGTCATAACCCGGTCTGCGACTTCATGAAGGCATCTAGCTCTCATCTAGCCTGGGCTCCTCTGGGAATCCCGTGCGGCACCGAGAACATAGCGAGGAGGAGTCTCGGCATCGATAGTGGGATGCTCTCCGCTCTGGTCGAGTTCTTTTGATGGACGCCTCCTCAAAATGCAAAAGGGAGGCCATCCCACACCCGACTCGGAGGGGCCGGGCAGGAAATCCCGAGATCCGTTAAAGTGTGCCTCTAGGATGGCTCCCTCCTCTTGCACATAATCTTTGCCGAAGACAGCCCAGTGCGTAGAAAATGGTCAATCGGTATCACGAGGCGGAAGCGCCTCACATTAGAATGCGGACCCGGTGTGTCTCGGCCGGTCTTTCGGACCATCTCCACGTGAGGCGGGTGGGCTGACTCTATAACCCTGCAGATTGCGCGGTGGTATCGCAATCCCGATCTTTGCTGAAATATCGGGTGGCACAGTACACGGGCGGTCATCTATCTTGAGGCCCCGAATCCTCTAGTGGACCCGTCTGCTGCTCCTGGATGTCATAGAGTGAGTAAAGCGCCGTACCACTCTTGGAAGTATCACTTGTCGTGGGATGTGAAGGGTGAAGGTAGACCTCCTCAGATCAATCTCAAGACTCAGATATCACGGGGTCGACTCTCAATCACGGAGATCATAAATGACTCGATGAAACTCTCTTTGTGGAGTCGCACATTCCTAGGAATGGGGTTCCTACAAATAGTGGCCTCCCGATCCTGTATTTGTGACAATTTGTGGTGATAAGAAGTCGCTCTGTGGCTAGATGGCGGAGATGGTGGGGCACAGTGAAAGATGTTCGCCCCGAGCCGATGTGCGGGCCGGCAGAGGCCGGGCCCTCCCCAACTCTCTCAGGTGTGAGGCGATGGGGCCGGGGTCCCGTCAGTCCCCGATGCGTCTAAATCCACCCCGAGGCTCCTCGGAGGCGCCTGCGGGGCCGGTGATGTGGTGCGGTTTGGGACTGGGCGGGACCGCTCTCGGGCGTGTGAATCTCACAGGAGTGAAGAGACAGGGACCTGGGAAATGCAGACCATATCTGATATCGAAATAAAATACTCGAAAAGGGCTCGACTCACTGAAAATATAGCTGGCTCACCTTTGTAGTCTTGAACGAGCTCTCTGGGCTCACCCGAACCACCACGAAGCAACAAAGCGAACGGGGCTCAGCGGTATGGCTGAATGGCCCGAACTAACCAAACAAGGCTCGAGGAAATGGCGGATCTTTGAGGCGGGGCGCAGCAGGCCCGAAGCAGGGGGCACAGCGATGTAAAGCTCGGGCGGGGCGGTGAACAGCCCGGGGCTGCATGCCTTGTCAGTGGTGGAGAGGCTTCAGCTGAAGGCTCGGTCAGTGGGCGTCGCGTGAGCCAGAGGATGGCTATGCTAGAAACTTCGGTCGAGTAGCTTGCGGGGTGTAGGCCAGCGGCTCGGTCTAGCCCAGGACCACCGAACTCCGGCCGGTGGAGCTCAGAGCGGGGTCGGCGGCGGCGGGGCGGTCGGCGGCGGGACTTAGGACTGGGGCCATTTGGGGCTGGGTTCTGGCTGGGAGGGGAGGAGAATGTGAAGTGGCATTCTAAAACCCAGCCCCTCCCCTGTTTATATAAGCTTGTAACGGCAGCCGAAGGGTCATTCCGGCCAATTTTCGCTATTTTTAGCGAATTTGGCTCACACCTAGTACAAACACTATAATTCACAATTTTCAGATTAAAATGAAAATTAATATATTACTAAAAGTAAAATTAAAATTAAAAATTAGGAAATAGAATATATCTAATAATTTAATATAAGATAATATAAAATACTTACCAACTTGCTAAAAATGGAAAGTCATAAATTAGGGAAACATACTAAAAATAGCTAAAATGGAAATTGACTAAAATAAAAACAAAAATTGTTGAACCTTAATTTGTTTGAGAACACCAAACTAGTTCAATATACCAAAATTACTCAAGGAGGGTCAAGGAGGATGATCTCCTCAACCCATGCAGCTGTCAAGCACTCCCATGGTTTCGTGCCCAAGTTTTGTACTGCTCCTCGATGGCCGTTTGAATTGAGCAATTGGCTTGTCACAGGCGTTGGCAAGACCAATTCTTCTTCATCTCCATGGCTGATCACTCCTTGCATTTCCTGAGTATTGTGTTTTCCTGCACACTGATCAATTGAAACAACCTCATCAGAAATTTGATTTTCAATTTCTAGCAACTCATGTTTGTTGTTCAAATGAAAGATATTCAACTCCATGGTCATGTTACCAAAAGTTAATTGCATGACTCCATTCCGGCAATTTATTATTGCATTGGCAGCATGAAATGGTCTTCCTAAGATGATTGGGTACATGATTGGGTTCACTAGCAATTGTCTCAAGCAGTCAAGTACCACAAAATTCCATCGGGTAGTAGAATTTGTCTATCTTCACTAAGACATCCTCAACTATCCCCTTAGGGATTTTCACCGACGATCGGCCAATGAGAGTGGGATGTTAGTAGGTTTACTTCACCTAAACCTAACTCGCTTGTATACCGAATACCTATATTAGGTTCACACCGCTCCTAAATCAAGCAAGGACTTTTCTATGCAATTCCCACCAATATTGATCGAAATTGTGGGAGATCCGTGATCTTTGTATTTGACAGTATTTGTTTAACGGCACCGACATGTTCTGAGAAATGCTTTCTCAATGCCTAATCCCTTCTGATTGTGCAAAGATCTTTCAAAATTTTGCATAAGGGTGGACTTGTTTGATTAGGGTCCAAAGTAGGTATGCTAACCTTCACTTGCCTTAAAACTCCTCAAGAATGCTCGCTTGGATGAGTTGCCTTCTTCTTCCTCTAAGTGCTTCAGGGAATGAGGTGCGCGTGATTTCATTGAATCCCTCCTCTAGGAGAATATGCTCAAAGTTGTACTCTTCTCCCCGCTCTAGGTTCTTCAAATGTGTCAGCATAGCCGATCAACCTCTTTTCCACTTCTCAGGGTGATTATGGCCTTAACCTCATCCATTCCTGAATTGTTGGATAATCCTACCTCATGAATTCCTTTAGGATTTGGAACTGCTTGTGATGGAAACCTTCCATTCTCTTGTACTTCTAGCAACTTGTTGATCTTGGCATTTGAATACCTTAGGTTATCAATTTTCTCGTTGAGATTGCTCTCAAGCCCATCTATTCTCTTGTCTAATGTACTTTCTACGCATCAATCCTTTGTGCCAAGCTTGGGCGCATTAATTCCTTTTTGCTCAACAAAGCTGGGCCCACCACCTTACTCAAATTCAATATAGCTTGCTCTCATCGAGAAGAGGATGGTGGTTGTTGTGATCATGGAGGGGAAACCAACCGAGGTTTGGCACCGGGGCACATAAACAGGGGGGCGTTGGCCTCCATGCAAGATTAAAGGATTCCCTCCAATTGGAATTGTAGGTATTACCATATGGAGCATTGATTGTTGTGGCTTGTATTGTCCTACGTTGTTTGCACATTCCTCGACATCAAATCCTTCACCGCAGGCCATAGGACACTGCTCGTTGGGTGTGTGGATTGGAAATTGGTGCAAGGATTAGGATCATGCAGGATTTTCGCCATCAGATAAATCTCGAGCCGCTTTTGCCTTCAAGCTTCTCTACCTTCCCGAAGAAGAAATCCTAGCTCTCATTTCTATGTCTTCGGGCAAAGGCATACATCCCACCCCCTTTGGTTAATCGGGTGGTTTCATCCTATCCGCTCTCTGTGGTTGCTTCCATCCCAACCCTTGGGAAGTTTCAGCCACGTAATTTAAGAAATCCATGGCTTCATCAGATAGTTTTGTTTTAAAAGTCTCCTGTTAATGATGGTTTCATGAGTCATTCATGGCAGGAGAGACATACCACCCCATAGAAGTGGTTCACCAACATCCATGTGTCAAACCCATGGTGGACATGCAATCGGGATGGTTTCCATAAATCTTTTCCTGAAGACCAAAAATCTCTCACCATCACGAGTCGCAAAGTGTAGATTTGTCTTTTCAAATTATTGGTCTTGTGAGCACTCAAGAACTTTTTCAAGAATTCAAATTGCAATCACCCCAATTTCTACCAGCTTCTAGGCCTCAATGAGTTGAGCCATATCTTGGCCTTGTCCCAGAGTCAATGGAAATGCCTTTAGCTTCAGTGCAAATCCATGTCCATCATACCTCTCGGCGGTAGTACAAAACTCTCCTCAAAATCCTAATATGAGTGTGCGATTTTCTATTTTTCTATACCATGATATGGGAGTAGAGGCCAATATGGCCCTCACCGCTACATCTTCAAGCAGAGGGATGATACAGATGGAGCACTAACTCTAGGAGGGTGATGCGATCCCCTTTGCTCTATAGATGATTGGGATTCACAAAGAGTCTAATGATTTGTTATTCTTGGGTGGTTAACTATAGATTGCTATGACATCTTAGAACTGACGCTGACAAATAGGATTTGATCGATTTATTCCAATTCGGTGTTCCCATTCCATCGTTGCATTACGCTTGTTACACAATTAAAGAGACAACAAAGAGCAAATAAACAATTCCGCAAAGATTAAAATTAACTAAAAATAATAAACTGATCACGTAGAAAACTAAATCAAATAGCAGAAGTATCGTGAAGTGAAGTAAATCGCGCTCATGCAACTGAAGGCAAAAAGAGATAAAAAGGTTACTCTTCACTTGGGATGTTGATCAAGGTACTCAACTTACCATTTGTAGTTTGGCACCATCCTAACGCGCCATTTGATTCGTACACAAGCGTTAGGGCCGAGCTAAAATCAACAAAATTTATATACACCCAGCCTTTACTATCGTCGTAGTCAAGCTACCGCAGATAGTGGTCTAGGGTCGAACACGGGATGGGTTTTCATCCTAAAAATGGTTTGCACAGTGCATGAAGGTAAGGCTTTCTATTTGACTCTTCGATTTGAGTTTCAAAACAAAGGGTAAATGGTTTGAAAACTGAAAATTGTAAAATCGAAAGCCAAAGTAAAGATAACTTGAAGAATTAAACTAACTTGCAAGTTAGGGGCAAACAAGTGTCCTCGGGTTTTATCCTCGCAAGAGTGACATGCAACATATAGTCCATGGCATAACCGATCTATATTTAACTAGCAAACCTCACCCATGAAACATCTCCTATTCGAGTCAAACAGTAGCAGCATGCGCTACGTCCCTTTAGTTTAAAACCCTAACATTAAATTATCATTTCGTATAGGCTCGTGATGCACTATCTAAAGAACAACAAAGCAGCATCTCTCACCCGAGACCGCATCCTAAAGCATGGAGAGATTGCCAAAATAATAACAAGAATGTTATTTAACCCACTAAGAACCCTAACATGTAAATATTATCTCGTGAGGCTCGTAAAACTATCTAAAGAACAATGTCCCAAAGCATGGAGAGTATTGGCCAACCAATAACATCCCATGTTATGTAACTAAGTTTTGAGAATAAGAGCCATAAAGACACTACCCGTAGCTTTTAATACAAGAGGACAACACATGCTCCCACCACTCAAGCTAGCTTCCTTCCTCTTCTTCAAAGAAAGAGGCTGAGCCAAGCATCTCTTGAGTTGTCATCCTCAAGAGGTGTGTGTTTGGCGCCCTGAAAGGAGAGAAAGAAGAGAGAGAAGAGAGAAAAGAAATAAAAGCAAAACCTAAATAAAAAGACTTTATTTACAAAAAAACTTACAAAAATATCTTCTCCCCAAATTGTTCCTCCAATTCCTTCACACTTTCTTACAAAACAAGAGGGCTTATATAGGCCTCCTCACAGGGGCGAAAATACCAAAACCTATGAAATTGGCTAAGTTATCGACACTAAGTAATACACCAAGTTTGGAGGCGGTTTGGCATTAATTACAAAGCATGATCGAGGCATCAATTTCATAGGTTTCAGGAATTCCTCGCTAACTAGCGAAATCAATGTGTCTAGCTAAAACATGAAATTCGCGAGTGATGGAAAATTTCGCTAGTTACATGAAATTTCGCTAAGCTAGCTAAATTTCAGAAGTAGCGGAATCGTGTTTTTTCGGGCTAAGGAACAAGCGGCTAGTAAATTGGGACGGTCTAGCTTAAATTCTGTTTTCATCATAAATTTTTCATAAGGCTGCGAAATTTTCTAACTTAGCGAAAAATTTTCAAGAAGCTTACTAAAATTCACTTTGTTGATCCTTCATCGCATTGCCTCCGTCTTTCAATCGCATCACATTTTTTCTTCATTTAATTTGGTTTTCTATTGATTTTTTCGCCGACATGTCGAGACTTGAGTTCAAACTTCATGATTCATCATTCATCTCGACATTGAACTCCAAAGTGGCGCAAAGCCGCAGAAAATGTACCCAAAAATACTCTCTAAATGGCATAAGTACTACTAAGAAGACTAGAACACTTCAATTGGTAGAATGACATGATTAATGCGCAGAAAAGCACTCAAACCTATCTAATATGTGGTCTAAAATTGCACTTTTCGGGGCATTAATCAGCCGCGGCACTTAAGGGCTGGTGCATCATGTCTAGGCATGCACGAATGAGTCACCATATCTAGTACGCGAGGCCAAGGCGCTCGTTTGGCATGTCATGACACTAGGCCGAGGCACCGTGGTCTGGCGCATGCACAGCCGAAGTCATCGTGTCTGTGGGCATGCACCAGGCCGCGCACCTTGCTGTCGGCATCGCGGAACTAGGCCGAGGAACCGTGTTCAGCAAGCACTACCAAGCACCATGTTCGTGCAAAAGCACTGTAGTCGAAGAACCCATCTACGTATCGCCACGGCACTAGTCGCAGGCAATCGCTTTCAAGATGACATCGGGTCGGTGCACCTTTCCAAGCATCTCATGGCAATAGTCGAGGCACCGGTCTATAAAAGCACTAGACCGAGGCACCTTGGTCCGTGCAGTATGTCATGAAACCAGGTCGAGGCACCGCAGGTCTAGGTACGACTAGGGCCAAGGCATCTTGCCTAGACATGTCATGGCACTAGTCGAAAGTAACCGTGTTCAGGCATCGGTTAGGGGCGAAGGCACCTGTCTAGCATGTCATGGCCCAATGAGGCATCGGTCTGTGCATTGCCACACAAGGGCCGAGTCAAGATATTTATCATGCACTGTGCCAAGGCACCTTTGTCTAGGTATGTCATGGAACTAGCCGAGGGCACCGTTCAGCATGGTACTAGGTCGCGGGCAATCGCGTTTAGCATGCACTAGGCCGAGTCACCATGTCTCCAGATCGATGATGACACCTTGTTCAGCATGTAACTGTATCACAATCGGCGCATCGCGGGTTGTGGCATGACACTAGTCCGGGAGTGTGCGCACCATGCGTTCCTGGGCATGTCGTGCACTAGGTCGAGGCACCGGCCTAGGCAAGCACTCAGCCGGAACACCATGTTCAGGCAAAAGAATCCAGGTCAAGAACCTTATCTAGGTATGTCATGGCACCAGTCGAGGCAACGCTTCTGGGGCATGGCACTGTGTCGAGGCACTATGCCTAAGCATGCACTCGGGCCGACGCCTTTTCTAGCATGTCATGGCACTAGGCCTAGGCAATCGTTCACGTAAAGCACTGTAATCGAGGTACCTTTGTCTAGGTACAGATGGCTTTAAAGTCGAGGCACCGCTTTCAGCGTGGTACTACGCCGAGGCACCGGGTCTGGCATGCACCAGGGCCAGGTATCAGGTTCTCATGGAAAAAAGTAATGACAGCCGAGTCACCGTATCTAGGCATGCACTAGGCCGAGGCATCTTGCCTATGCATGTGTTGGTATTATGCCGAGGCACTGTGTCTAGGCATGCACTAGGCTGAGTCACCGTGTCTAGGCATGCACTAGGCCAAGGCACCTTGTCTAGGCATGTCATGGCACTGTGCGTAGGGCACCGTAGCCCAGTAAGCACTAGCCAAGCAACTATGTTCAGCAAGCACTAGGGTCGAAGAACCTTATATAGGTATGTAATGGAACTAGGCCGAGGCACCATTTCTAGGCTTGCACTAGGCCGAGGCATCTTGTCTAGGCATGTCATGCCACTGTGTCGGTGGGGCAATCGCGGTCTAAGAAAGCACTGCATCAGAGCACCTTATCTAGGCATGATGAGGCACTAGGTCGGTATAATCGTGTCTGGGGCATGGTACTTGGCCGAGGCACCTTATCTATTCATACACTAGGTCGTGTCACCGTGTCTAGGCTTGAACTAGGCGAAGGTAACTTGGTCTAGCGCATGTTATCGTACTAGTCGGAGGCACCGCGGGTCGGGCATGCACGCCAGCCGGCGGGGCACCATGTTCTGCAGCACCAGTCAGCTAATCGTCAAAGAACCAGGTCGGCGCACCATATTTAGGTATGCGTCAGGCAATTCGCGCCGGTGCACCGCGGTTCAAGCATTTCATCAGCCGGGTAATCGCGTTCGTAGGTCACAGATTATGCCGAGGTAATCGCGGCCTAGGCATGCACCAGGCCGAGGCACCTTATCGCCCGCCATGGCAATATGCCTGAGGAATCGTTTTGAAATGCACCAGTCGCGAACCTTGTCGGAACGTCATGGTACCAGGTCGAGGCACTATGTCTAGGCATGCACCAGGTCGAAATACTCTGTCTAGGTACATGCATTGCCGCGAATCTCGCAAGCATGTTGTAACAGCCGCGCATCGTCTAAGCATGCATTAGGCCGAAGTCATTTATCTAGGCATGCACTAAAGCGCACGCTGGGCCCGCATGTTCAAATTGTGGCCGAGGCACCGTGTTCAGGGCATGCACTAGGTCGAGTCACCGTGGTTCGGGGCATGCATTAGGTATCGGCGGGCATCTTGCCTAGACATGTGTTGGCATTAGGCCGAGGCATCGTGTCTAGGCATGCAAAGAGGTCGAAGTCACTATGTCTAGGTACGACAGCTGGCGGGACTCGCCTAAGCTTGTCATGGAACTAGGCCGAGGAACCGTGTCTAGGCAAACACTAGCCTGAAGCACCATGTCTAGGCAAACACTAGGCCGAAGAAACTTATCTATGTATATCATGGCACTAGGCCGAGGCACCGTTTCTAGGCATGACACCGGGTCGAGGCACTCGTCTGTGCATGTCATGGCACCAGCTCTGTGCACCAGTAGTTCAGGGAAAAACACAGACCGAGGCACCTTGTCGAGGCATGTCATGGCACTCGGCCGAGGCACCATCTCTTGGCATGCACTAGGCCGAGGCTTCTTTCAGCATGTCAGCGGCACTAGCCGAGGCATCGCAAGTTCAAAGTACGCACTAAGCCAAGTCACCGTGCTCCAGTACGCATTACCGAGGCATCTCTGCGATAGGCATGTGTTGGCTCTAGGCCGAGGCACCATGTCTAGGCATGCGTTAGGCGAAGGCACCTTGTCTAGGCATGTCATGGCACAAGGCCGAGGCATCTTGTCTAGGCATGCACTAGGCCGAGTCACCATATTTAGGCATGCACTAAAGTTAAGGCACCTGTTCAGTACGCGGAACTAGGCCGAGGCACCGTGGTCTAAGCTGCACTAGGCCGAGTCACCGGTTCAGGCATGCACTCAGGCCAAGACACTTTGTCTGGGCATGTCGCGGAACTAGGCCGAGGAATCGCGGTTCAGGCAAGCATTCGTTCGAAGCACCAGCGTCTAGTGCGCTACGCGTCAAGAACCTTATCTATGTATGCTCGCGGCACTAAAGCCGAGGCACCGTTTCTAGGCATGGCACTGGGCTAAGGCACCTTATCCAGGCATGTAATGGCACTAGGTCAAGGCACCATGTCTAGGAAAGCACTAGACCGAGGCACCTTGTCCTGTGCATGTAATGGCACTTGGCTGAGACACCGTGCGGTATTTGGTACTGAGTCGAGGCACCGCGGTCTGTGCATGCACTATATCGAGTCACCGTGTCTCCGCACTAGGCGGTTATTACCCATTCTAGGCATGTCATTGCACTAGACCGAGGCATCGTGGCTAGGCGTGGCACTAGGCCGAGGCACCATGTCTAGGCATGTCATGGCACTAGGCCGAGACACCGTGTCTAGGCAAGCTCTAGGCCGAAGCACCATGTCTAGGCAAGCATTAGGCCGAAGAACCTTATCTAGGTATGTCATGGCACTAGGCCGAGACACCGTTTCTAGGCATGGCACTGGGCTGAGGCATTGTGCCTAAGCATGCACTGGGCCGAGGCGTCTTGTCTTGGCATGTCATGGAACTAGGCCGAGGCACCTTGTCTAGGCATGTCATGGTCTTAGGCCGAGGCACGTTGTTCCAGCGTGGGTAATTAAAGCCGAGGCACCGTGTCTAGGCATGCACTAGGCCGAGGATCCTTGCCTAGGCATGTCATGGCACTAGGCTGAGTCACCGTGTCTTGGCATGCACTAGGCCGAGTCACTTTGTCTAGGCATGCACTAGGCCGAGGCATCTTGCCTAGGCATGTGTTGGTATTATGCCGAGGCATCGTGTCTAGGCATGCACTAAGCCGGTCACCGCGGTTCAGCACGCACTTGACCAAGGCACGCTGTTCAGTACGTCATGGCACTAGGCGCAGGCACCGTATAGCGCTACTCCAGGGCCAAGCACCATGTCTCAAACAAGCACTAGGCCGTAAGAACCTTATATATAGGTATGTCATAGAACTGTCGAGGCACCGCTTGCAGTATTTGTGACACTAGGCTGCGGCACCATTTCTAAGCCAGACAGTCGAGGCATCTCTGCCTAGGCATGCTGCTTACTCAGCCGAGGCACCGGTCTAAGAAAGCACCAGACCGAGGAACCTTGTAAGGTACGTTTGAGGCACTAGGTCGAAACACTATGTTCAGGCATGGTACTAGGCCGAGCACCGCATCTATTCATGCAATAGGTCGAGTCGTTGTCAGCAGGGCATCAGCGGCGTACTCGCCTATGCATGTTATCGTGACTATACCGAGGCACCGTATGTGCATGGCACTAGGCCGAGTCATCATGTCTTGTGTTACCAGGGCTAATGCACCATGTCTAGGAAGGCACTAGGTCGAGGGGCACCTTATTTAGTTATGTCATGGCACTTAGTAGGGCGCAGAGTGTATAGAGTATGTAGCTGGGCGGGCACCTTGCCCGGGCCAGTCCACTGACAACATCTGCAGGGCGCATGCCTGGGCATGCCTTTGGGCGAGGGCACCTGCGTTATTTGTCATGGCAGTGGTCCTGGGCGACCCAGGCATGTGTAAACTAATTTTGAGACGTGTCTAGGCATGCCTTTGGTAGAGATCCGCCGTGTCTAGAATTTGAAAGGAGCCCGCGTAATGCAGGCGTGCATTGGCTGAGTCACCGTGTCTAGGCGTGTGGGCGGGGCGTCTGCTGGGC
The DNA here is from genome assembly GCA_016808115.1 of Tetrastigma voinierianum. NCBI lineage: Eukaryota > Viridiplantae > Streptophyta > Magnoliopsida > Vitales > Vitaceae > Tetrastigma > Tetrastigma voinierianum. The sequence goes on along the minus strand of JAEQBH010003897.1, from coordinate 125,560 downwards.
GTAATGTTGGTGCTGGCGAGGGCCAGTGTCTGGGCATGCGCCCAGCGGAGTCACCTTGTTGAATGCACTTGGCAAAGGCACCTTGTCTAGGAATGTCTTGGCACTTGGCTGATGCACCGTGTCTAGGCATGCACTAGGCCGAGTCACCGTGTCTAGGCATGCATTAGGTCGAGGCATCTTGCCTAGACATGTAGTAGCGATGGAGTCGAGGCCGCAGGTGTCTAGGCATGCACTAGTAGGAGTCCACTACTGTTTAGACGCCACTAGGCCAAGGCTCCATGTCTAAGCATGTCATGGAATAGGCAGGGGCGTGTCTAGACAAGTGTGCTGACACCATGTCTGAAGCCCAGTATTAGGTCGAAGAAACCGTATCTATGTCGTGGGCCCAGGTCGAGACAAGTTTCTATACGACAACGCTTTGGGATGGGCACCTTGTCGGACATGTCATGGCTGTAGGCGAACATTATGTCAAGAAAAGCACTATACCGAGGCACCTTGTCCATGCATGTCATGGCACTAGACCCGAGCACGTGTCAGGCGTACCAACCCAGGCGGGCATCTTGTCAGGCATGTGTTGCCATAGTGAGGCAGTGTCTGGGCATGCACTAGGCCGAGGAGTCACCGTGTCCTAGGCATACTAGGCACGATCATCGTCAATCTAGGCATGCACTGGGCTGAGGCACCATGTCTAAACCTGTAGGACTGGTGAGGCAGGTGTATAGAGCAGCACGAAGCACCATATCTAGGCAAGCACTAGAATTTGATTAGGAACCTTATTTATGTCATGTCATGACACTATCTTTAGAGGCAGTTTCTAGGCATGACACTAAGCCGAGAACTGCCGTTTCTAGGCATGACACTAATTTGAGACGCGGAGTGTCTTGGAGAAAGAATTTGAACCGGGGCACATGTGCGGGCGTGTCATAACTGACCGGACCGTTACAGGCATGCACTAAGAGACATCTTGTCCAAGTGTATCATGGCCACGGTGAGGCACCGTGTCTAAGCATGCACTAGGCCGAGTCACCGTGTCTAGGCATGCATTAGGCTGAGGCATCTTGCCTAGGCATGTGTTGGAATTAGGCCGAGGCACCGTGTCTAGGCATGCGTTAGACGAAGGCACCTTGTCTAGGCATGTCATGGCACAAGGCCGAGGTATCGAGTCTAGCCATGCACTAGGCCGAGTCACCATATCTAGGCATGCACTAGGCCAGAGCACCTTAATCTGGGTATGTCCTTGGCACTAAATTTGAGGGCAGGTGTCTAGGTATGCACTAGGCCGGGTTCAAGGTGTCTAGGCATGCACTAGGCCAAGACGCCTTGTCTAGGCATGTCATGGAACTAAGGCGGGAGGCGGGTGTCTAGGCAAGCACTGGCACGAGCACCATGTCAGGCAAACTAGGCCGAGAAGAACCTTATCTATGTATGTCATTGTAGCCCAAGCAGAGCCTTGGATTCTAGACGTAGCCCCAGCTGGGTTGAGACACCTTAATCGGGCATGTCCTTGGCGCCAGGCGAGGCAGGTGTCTAGGCTGGCACTGGGCCAGTCCGCTGATATGCGCATGGCCGGGAACGCCTTGTCTGGACGTGTCATTACCAGACAGGGCAGGTAATGGGCATGACCTGGGCGGAGGCGCCATGTCGGGGCGTTTCGGCAGCCTTGGGCGGGCCAGTGTGGCCGAAGCGCTGGGCCGAGGCAGGTGTCTAGACAGGCACTGGGCTGAAACACCGTAATCTCAGTGGCACTGGATGAGAAGGACCGCCATTTGTGTGTCATGGTGCCAGGTGTGCCCAGTTTCTAGGCTTGCCCAGGTGGGGGCATTGTGCTGGCGTACCGCCTAGACGGGCGTCTTGTTTGGGCATGATATGGCACTAGCGAAGGCAGTGTCACGAAAACACTAGACCGGGGGCGCATCTAGAAGATGTCATGGCCATAGGTCGAGGGCAGGTGTTTGGGCATGGTGCTAGTCAGAGGCCAGTGTCTGGAGCTTGCCTGTGGCGGGGAACCTTACTGGGCATGTCGCAGCCTTTGGGTGAGACAGCGATGTCTGGGCATGCACTTTAGGCTCGATCCCAGTATCTGGGCATGCACTGGTAGAGTCACCATGTGTAGGCATGCACTAGGCCAAGGCACCTTGTCCAGGCATGTCATGGCACTCGCGAGAGGCAGGTGTCTAGGCGAGCTGGGCCCCGAAACCAATCTCTAGGAAGCACTAGGCCGAAGAACCTTATATAGGTATGTCATGGAACTAGGCCGAGGCACTGTTTGTTGGCATGACACTAGGCTGCAGCACCATTTCTAGGCTTGCACTAGGCTGGGGCATCTTTCTCATGTCATGCCCACTAGGCGAGAACCACTTAGATGTCTAAGAAGCACTAGGCCAAGGTCACGCTTGTCTAGGCATGTCGAGGGCACTAGGCGGGATTGTGGTAATCTGGGCACAGTACTAGGCCGAGGCACCGTATCTATTCATGCACTAGGCCGAATCAGGTGTCTAGGCATGCTCTGGCTGAGCACCTTGTCTATGCATGTTATTATTTGCCCCAGGCCGGGGCAGCGTGGCTAGGCATGGCGCTAAGGCGGGGGCACCCTGTGTAGGAATGCACTAGGCTGAAGCACCGTGTCTAGGCAAGCACTAGGTCGAGGCACCTTATTTAGGTATGTCATGGCAACTGGGTGAGCATCATGTCCTAAGCATAGCCTTAGGCGAGGCACCTTGCCCGGGCGAGTCCACGACACTAAGTAGAGAACCGTGCTAGGCATGCACTAGGCTAAGGCACCTTGCATTGGCCTGTCATGGCAGTAGGCCGAGGAACCGTGTTTAGGCATGCACTAGGCTGAGAAACCTTGCCTAGGCTTGTCATGGCACTAGAGTGAGCCCTTTGTGTCTAGGCAGCGCACTGGCGAGTCCGTGTCTAGGCATGCATTAGTGGGGCATGCCCCTAGGCATGTGTTGAGTACTGGTGAGACGCTATGTCTAGGCAATCTGCTATCTTTGAAACACCGGAGTCGAGAGGCATGGTACTAGGCCGAGACACCTTTTCTAGGCATGCACTAGGCCGAGTCATCGTGTCTAGGCTTGCCTTAAACGAGCACCTTGTCACAGTCATGTCATTGCTAGACCGAGGGCACGTCAGCGGACGCTGGCACTGGGCCGAGGGCACCATGTCAGGCCAAGCACTAGGCTGGAAGCCTTCGTGTCTAGACGAGCTATTTAGGCCGTGGCACCTTATCTAGGTATGTCATGGCACTGGTAGAGGAGCCATAGGTGTCTAAGCATGGCATTGGGCGAGGCACCTTGCCCGAGCTGAGTGCATGCCTAGGAAGTGCCTCAGCGGTCTGCATGCCTAGAAATGGTGCCTCGGCCTGGTACGCGACATGCCTAGATAAGGTTCTTGATCTGGTGGCTGCCGTGTAGTGCTTACGCAGTGCTTGCACAGACAACAGTGCCTCGGCTGAGTGCCATGACATCTTTGGGAGCTTGGGCCTAGTGCATGCCTACAGAAGGTGACTCAGCCTAGTGCATGCCTAGACACGATGCCTCGGCCTAATGCCAACACATGCCTAGGCAAAATGCCTAAGCCAAGTGCATGACTAGACACGGGTGACTCGGCTAGTTCTTTTTCCTGAACCACGGTGGCTCGGCACAGTCTTAGTGACTTTGTCTCCTAGACAAGGTGCGCGGCCTAGTGCATGAAAAATAAGGTTACTCGACCTAGTGCGTACCTGGGCTGCGATGCCTCGACTATATCTCATCTTAGACACGGTGCCTTGAGTTAGTGCCATGACGGCGCTGGAAATGGTGCCTCAGTCTTGTGCTTTCCTAGACCGCGGTGCCTCGGCTGAATGCCTTGACCTACCTAAACAATGTGCCTTGGCTAGTGCCATTCTTGAACCGTTGCCTGTTTAGTGCTTGCCTTGACCGCGGTGCTTTGGCCTGAGTGCTCTAGACGCATAATGCCTCGACCTGGTGCCATGCCTAGCCGCGGTGCCTCAGTGCAATTCTGTGACATACCTAGTGAAGGTGCCTTGGCTTTTTAGTGCATCCACCCAGACACGGTGGCTCGGCCTAGTGCGCTCTTCAGCGGTGCCTCGACCTGTAGTACTATGTCTGAACCGCGGTGCCTCGGCCTGAGTGCCATGGCATTACTGGGCAAGATTGCGCCGATTACGTGCTTTCCCGGATACGATGCACCGACCTAATGCCTTGAAATGCGAGCGGGATGCCTCGGCCCTGATGCGTACCTAGGAGCGGTGCGCCGGCCCAATGCCATGCCTAGAAGCGGTTATAGGCCTGGTGCCATGACGCTACCTAGATAAGATTCTTGACTAATCGCGCAAAGCAGCGTGCTGACTGGTGCATCACCTGGAACGCGGTGCCTCGACAATTGCCGTAGCGAGGCCGATTGCGTAGGTTGAATGCCATGACATGCCTAGACAGGTGCGCCGATCTTGGTCTTTCCCTACACCGCGGTCTGCCAGGCGCAATCGTGAACCTAGGCAATGTGCGCGGCTAAGTACCATGCTTGGGCGAGTTGCGCGGCCTGGTGCCATGACATACCTGAATGGGTGCCTCGGCCTAGTGCTTGCCTAGACAGATTGCTTTATTTAGTGCTTGCCTGAACATAATGCTGACTTTGGTACCATGCTAGCCCGCGGTGCCTGGTCTGGTACGTAGCATACCTAGACAGTGCCTTGACCTCGTGCATCCACCAGGCACGGTGACTCGGCCTGGTACGTGCGCCGAAGCGGTGCCTCGGCCTGGTACCGTAATGTACGAACGTAGTGCCTCGGCCTAGTGCCATGGCATGCCTACACAAGGTGCCTTGGTCTAGTGCTTTCCCACACACGGTGCCTCAGCCGAATGCCTTGAAATGCTTAGACAGGATGCCTCGGCCTGGTAAGCCTTACAAGGCGGTTACACCTGACCTAATGCCATACTTCGGCGATTGCCTCGGCGGCCTAGTGCCGTGACATACCTAGATAAGGTTCTTGACTAGTGCTTGCCTAGACATGGTGCCGGCAGGTGGCACTAGACGCGGTGCCTCGTCCTGGTTCCGCGACCAAGCTAGACAAGGTGCGCCCGGCTAGTGCATGCACGGAACGGTGACAGGCCTAGTGCATGCCTGAGCCGCGATTGCTGCGACTTGATGCGACCACGTACCTGGGTAAGATGCCTCGACTGTTTGTCGCTTTAGACATGGTGAATCGGCCTAGTGAATGCCTGGGCTTCGGTTCCTCATTATAGTTCCATGACATTTCAGATAAATGCACCGACCCTGAGTGCGTTTCCTAGATAAAGTGACTGACCTAGTGCATGCCTAGGCACGTTGCCTCAGCCTTGGGCCATTATATGCCTAGACAAGGTGCCTTCGCCTAATGCATGCCTAGACACGGTGACTCGGCCCAGTGCATGCCTAGACACTGTTCCTTGGCCTAGTACCATGACATGCCTAGACACGGTGCCTTGGCCTAGTGCATGCCTAGATAAGGTGACTCGACCTAGTGCATGCCTAGTTTCTGATGCCTCGACCTAATACATGCACAGAAGCGACGTGCTTGGGCCCAGTCCAGTGCCTGGACAAGGTGACTGAGCCTAGTGCATTACTGAACACGGTGCCTCAGCTGGTATCATGGCTTGTGCCTGGTGGGGTTCCTTGGCCCCAGTGCGTACTCCAAACCGGTGCGTGAAACTACTGCCGCGAGAGCATCTTTGAGGCGGGATACCTCGGCTACGAGCCACCGTGACATGCTGAACAAGGTGCCTTGGCCTAGTGCAGTACCAAGATAACGTGACTGGAAGCCTAGTGCACCTTCAAACCACGGTGCCTCGACCTTGACGCCATGACATGCCTAGACAAAGTGCCTTTGCTACTTTTGCATGCACGGACACGGTGACGTCGACTGGTGTACGCACAGACAGGGTGCCTCGTCTGACACCATGCTTAGACACGGTGCATTGGCCTAGTGCCGCTGACATGCTGAACCAAGGTGCCTTTTTCGGTCTAGTGCTTTCCTGAACCGCGATGCGCAGGCCTGTGCTAGTGAGCGCCTTGGCGGTGTGCCTTGTGATACGAGCTTGGAGCCACGATTACCTCGGCCCGATTACCATGACATACCTAGATAAGGTGCCTCACGACCTAGTGCTTGCACAGACATGGTGCTTTAACTGTTGCTTTCCTAGGAACGTGGGTCCTCGAGCCACAGTGCCATGTCAGCCGCGGTGCTGCCGATCTAGTGCAATGACGTACCTAGACAAGGTGCCTTGGCTGGCGTCATCCTAGACACGGTGATTCGGCTGCAGTGCATGCACAGAAAGCGGTGCACGGCCTAGTGCCATGGCGGCGTACCTGGCAAAGGGTGCCCCTCGATGCAGTGCTTTTCCCAGAACCGCGGTGCCTCGGCTAATGCCTTGACATGCCTAGACAGGATGCCTCGGCCAAGTACATGCCTAGGAACGGTGTCTCAACCCAATGCCATGCCTAAACGGTGCCTCGGCCTAGTGCCATGACATACCTAGATAAGGTTCCTTCCGGCTGTACTTTAAACATGGTGCTTGACTGGTTCTTGCCTAGACACGGTCTTTCAAGCCTAGTGCCATGACATGCCTAGAAAGGGTGCCTTGGCCTAGTGCATGCCTGGACACGGTGACTAGGCCTAGTGCAGGCCTAGACATAGTGCCTCGGCCTAATGCCATTACATGCCGGGACAGGTTGCCTGAACCAAGGTGAAGCCGCCTAGCATGCCTGAACACGGTGACTCGAGCCTGAGTACCCTACTGAACCCACGGTGCCTCGGCCTAATACCATGACTTGCCTAGACACGTGCCTTGGCTAGTGCGCCTAAATAAGGTGACTCGGCTAGTGCATGCTGAGCATGGTGCTCCCGGCTGTGCTAACACATGCAGGCAGCTGTCGTACCTCGACTAGTGCATGCCTAGGCACGATTACTCGACCTAGTGCCCACTTGTGACATGCCTAGGTGTCACCCCTTATTTATCAAAGTGAAATTTTCATATACGGATGTGTGGTGCTAACTCTTTTGTAACGCCTTTTCCTCATAGTGTCTCTCAAAGCAATACTTGTAAGACACTAGTTTCTAGGAAATGATCCCGACTTGTATTGAAGTAAAGCTGTCAAGTGTAGATTGCACACTTCTCAACTTATAAGATATTACAAAATGCGGAAATTTGGCACATTCTCTAACCCATCAAGTTAGAGACTACATCCTTTATAGACTTTGGTGTGTGCCAACCTTTGTGACTCTTCTGATAGGTGCGATTCCACTCCCTTGTTTGAATTCGAATCTGTATCATTCAATGCGCTCCGACTTGGTGATGTTTGAATTTGATCTGGCTCTCATTTTCAGAATTCAAACTCACACTTGTTTTCCGCATAAGTGCCGCGATCCACCATGGCCGCTACCATGCACCTCACCGCTGGTCCACCGTATCTTACCATACACCACCATGGTTTGCCTTGTTTGATAGGTGCCCTCCACGGGTCTAAAGCATACCTGAGGCCCTTGCATCAAACCAACAAGCTTAGGCATCCGAGGGTAACAAAGCCACCCCTCGGCGATGCCCGAAGCCCATGGGCTGCCTTTAGATGATCTTGCATTGCCCCTTCAAAGCCCCTTACAATCTTACATCATTTCTATGTAGCCTCTGATTCCAAACTGCCTTTCCACTAAACAAGGTAATCGGTCGTCCGATTCTTTCTACTTGCCCCCATGGTTCTGTGATTCAGAATCTTCTCCACCCCTTTATCAAACTGCTTCATAACCAGAAATACGTTTTATAGCGCTACAGTTACGCATCTTGACATAAGGCTTAGCGTGTGCGACGCGGAATGTGGATCTGACTCGATCTTTGAGCCTTGACGCCGACTTCTCCACTTTCTTGATCACCTCGAAGGCCCCTCAAACTTGGGGATCAGCCCTCTCTGCCGAGTCTTACTGCTCACTTTTTTCAAATTACGAGAGTTGATTTTGTTTGTATCTGATGAATTAAAAAGCCGTACATGTTGACCCGGCCCATACTTCTTCGTGCGTCGCCGCCTTCGAAGCTTTCCCGTCACCTCATGAACATCTCTTGTCGGAAATGGCTAATACGTGTGTTGCGGTGTCTCCCTAACCCATTTGCTTTGCCATCTAATGGGGTTCTTGGCATGACCAGTAGCCAACTCAGTATTCTTCGACGGTCGTTAATCCTTCGGTTTGTGTATTTGAGGATGGTTTGTTGTGGAAAACAGCTCGAACACAAGAGCGAAAGAGTTCCACCCCAACGTCTTGTGAATGCAGTGTCGATCGCGGCTATGTCCTTAAGCGAGCCAAAATGTTTCACCACATGAAACGAAAAATCGTGCATTTTGCCTCTTCCTCACTGGACATGGCTCAGATGCACTATGAAGACCGAATACTTTGAAAACCGATCAACCATGACAAAGATGGATTTACACTCATGCCAGGCCTTGGAATCGAAATGAAATCCACAGACGCTTTGCCATGGCTTTTTGGTATGGGAGAACATGACAACCCCGCCATCTTTCTTCTCGGTCTCCAGGCGCGCCTGCAAACTAAGACTTCACGTGCGCCTGTACGTCCCCTCACCCATTTTGGCCAATAATAGGACACAGGGCGGTACCATGGATTCGCTCTTTACAGATATCCTGCCCTTAGCATCATGGGTTTCTTTCAACAGCTCTCTCCGCAGTCCGCACATCGGAACATAGAGCTTGCCTCTTTTGAACACAAGGAGATCACTTTCCAGCCTGTACTTTCTGGTTTCCCCGTTCCTGAATTGCTGTCTCAGTTTCTCATAGCCAACATCAAGTCCTGCAGCCTTCTTGATCCGCTCATTGAAATCTGAGATGACTTAAAACAAAGTAATGATATAGGCCACCACCTCTCCCGGTGAGTGCATCCGCTACGGTGTTATTAATAAGCTGCGGGCGGTGCGACCACTCAAAAATTAAGCTCGATGGGGAACTCTTGCCGTTGAAGCACCTTGCACTCAACTTCTTGATGTAAGAGGTGTTTCACCACATTGTCTGTCTACTTGTAAAAATCCCACTAAGGAAATTGCTTTCCATTATTTGACAATTTTTCTATTGTCATTTTCTTTCTCATGCATTAGATAATTACACTTATTCGATTTCCGACTCTCAAATGCCACGGTGTCGCCGCAGGAACTCACCGAGGCCTTGTCAAAACATCGTCCCCGAACTTGAAGAAGGTCAGTTAGGCAAGCTACCAAACGTTCTTCAGGGAATGGCTTGTTTGAGGAACTCAAAAGCCATCAAACACTCTATATCGATCCATACCGGTCTCTTTAGCCGTATCGTGGAGAACAATATTTGAAGTAGCCCTTATGAATCTCCTATAGTAGTTTGCTAATCAAGAAATAACCATGACTTTCTGTCACTAGTGGTAGCGATCGATCGCTTTTCCTTCTTTCATCCATCGAATCTTTGGCCTTCAGTTTACCCAGCCCCAGGTGATGCTCCCTTGCAAGCTTCGCACTTCTACGGCTTCACATACAATTTGTGTTCCCTAAGCTGCTGGAACACCTTTTTCAAATGCATCTCGTGCTCTTTTGGAAGTCTGGTGCCTGCTACAGTATCATCTAAACGACCCAACTAAAAACGCCGAGATAGTCAAACGGCATCATTCATTAAATTAGAATATTTAGAGGCATTGCTTGAGCTCAAATGGCATTACAAAAATTTCATATGAACCATAGCGAGTTACACATGGTTTGCCTCATCACCTTCATGATCGGACTTACCCAGTAGCCCGATCTCAAGTCCGAGTTTGAAGTACGGGCCGCGATCTGTCAAACAGATTCGGCCTTAGGAATCGGGTACTTGTTTTTGATGGTTACCTTGTTGAGAGCCTGGTAATCCACACACATGCGTGATGATCCATCATGTTTGCTACGGAACGAGCGAGTGCACCAAATGGAGCCCTCGAGGGGAGTGGATCTGCATTGTCCAGCAACTCTTTCAAGCTGTTTCTCGGTTCCGGCATTCTGGGGCCATTCGGTAGGGACTTGGCGGTTTGGCCCCAGCGACAATTCGATCTTGTGATCAATGGGTCTTCGGGAGGCAGCTCTTTGGCGACTTGGGGCATGATGTCTACGAGATTCCTTTAGTATCCCGACCACGAGTCGGGAACTTGATCCGTCCTTCATGGATTCCACCAAAGTGCAAGGTATGTCTCTTGCCCCCTCTTAGCCCTTTCTTTAGTTGAAGGGCCGACACCATCTTGGCCTTTCCAAGCTTCTGCCCATTCCTTTCCTTGCGAGCCTGGCAGAAATTTGTTTCTCCTTAAAATCTTAAGTCCACCGGATGAGGGTCGAGGGTAGCCTTAGACTTGAGGAAGAGTCCGTCAGGATTTAGTTGAAATCATCAATGGAGCGTTATAGTAAGATTCATTTTACCCCTTCCATTCACCAACACTAGTGGACATCCTTGGTAATGCCACAGTATCCTTTATTCACCTTCTTGTTCGGCTGCTTTGATCAAATTTATCATCATCTGCAGTTTGAGATCAAGTCTCGAGGCTTCAGACACCTTGAGAATTGTGTGTGCTTTCATTGTCTACCATCGCTTTTACTCGGATCCCCCATTGGCGACGCGAACATGCATCAAAGTTTTGCGTGGTTGGTTCTCACCAGCGGTGCATTAAAGCGATTGCAAAGGTTCCCTTTCGGGAGGGTGAATGCAGATGAAATCGGCGCCATCATCTGCGGTGACGAGGCACTCGATTCCTTCTTGGGGCAGTCTTTGGCGCCGGTGAGGGCCATTGCAAGTAAAACATCCGCCCCGGTTTTGGTTGTCTGCTTTGCACAAAATTTGTAGTTGTCTCCCACCAGGTTTCATTCTGACCCTTTCTTGGTTCCGCTTCCATTGACCTTCTTATTGAATGAAGGTTTTCCCTCGACGCCGCTAACGCTATCATCTTGGACTTGCACGGCCAGGTGTTGATGTGCCCGTCTTGTAGTCCACCCAAGCGGATCCATTGCGATACATTGGGTCGGTCGCGACTCTGTCTCCTTAGTTGTTTGTCATTGCCCCGACCTTGTAATCCACATAAATAAAGTTAGAATAATTTGCATCTAAAACGGACATGTTCCTGATATCAACATGATGGAACTGAGATTCCTTCACATATTCCCTCACTGAACTCAGTGTGCTTCAACGCGGCACAAGGATTCTCTTGCAAGCGAGTGGGTCGTGGTGGAATTGTTCCTTTAGTTCCCTCTTCAGAGTCTCCTAGGTATCAATCTGGGGCCTTCCAGACCCTGCATCATCTCCCATCCGAGTGCGCCTCCATAATTTTGCATCACCATATAGGTACATGCTAGTTATGGACACCATTTCACTATCGAGGCTTTGCCAGGCGGCCTTGAAGGCGCTCCATTGTCCGTAGGAGAATTTTCGATTCCTTAGCATTCCTCGCGCCCCAGACCCCTTGGGTTCTGATACCGCGATACCTTCTTTAGGCCCTGACCTCTTTTAGGATTGAGATTTCTGCCCCTATGGATTGCACTGCATCCTGGTACTCGGCCATCAATGCCTGTAGATCAGTTTTGAGCATCGATCGTTCCCAGCATATTTATCAGCAGCTCATCGATTACTTGTTGCACTTCAAACTCGTTTTTCATTAGTGCAATCTGATCGTAGTCTCTTCATCCTCAGGCCAATCTCCCAACAGCGTTTCCAACCGGGCCATCCATTCCTTCAATCGTTCCCCAGCCATCTTTTGATGCTCTGATACCACTTGTCACACCCCTGATTTATCACAATGAATTTTTCACCTTCTGGATGTGCGGTGCTAACTCTTTTAGCCAACCTTTCCTCCAGTGTCTCTAAAAGCAAATGTATAAGACACTAAGAATTCTGAGGAAATGATCAACTTGTATTGCAATAAAGCGTCAAGTGCAGTGCACTTCTCAACATATAAGATATTACAAAATCGGAAATTAGGCACTCTCTAGCCCGTCAAAGTTAAAGACACATCCTTTTATAGACTTTGGTGTCTGTTACTTAACCATAGTGACTCTTCCCAGCGATTTGTCCTCTTTATTTTGAATTCAGAATGCCTCCCATATACAAATCTGGCTCAACGGTGATGTTTGAATTTGAAATCTGGCTCTCATTTTCAAATTTAAGCTATATTTTCTCAAAGTGTGTCATCATAATCTATCATGGACCTCTTTCCTTGCTGGTCAAGTATCTTACCATGCACCACGCATTTGGTTTGCCTTGTTTTATTAGATTCCTCATAGGTCTAAGGCATACCTGGGGCCTTGCATCCGACCAACAAGCTTAGGCATCAGGGGTAACTAGAGCGAGGTTCCTCGGCTGTAGTGCATTCTTAAACAACGTAGCATAAACTCTTGCCATGACATGCCAAGGCGGGGTGCCTCGGCACAGTGCATGCCTAGGCCTGCGGTGCCGACCTAGTGCCTTGAACTACCTAGGCCAGAGTTGCCTTGGCCGGGTGCTAAAAGCTTAGACCACGGTGCCTCGGCCTAGTGCCGCGACGTGCAAAATAAGGTGCGCTGGCGGTACTGCCTAGACACGGTGCCTCGATTACAATACCCGACACAGCCTGGGCAAGATGCGCGCCGACCTAATGCATGCCTAGACGCGGTGACTGAAGCTAGAATTTTGCATTGCCTGAACCGCGATGCCTCAGCCTGGTGCCATAACATGCCTAGACAGGTGCCTTGGCCTGGGTAAATGCCTAGACCAGGTGACTCATTCGTGGCGTGCTGAACCTTGCGGTGCCTTGGCACAGCGCGACCGTGGCTGGGCAAGATGCCTCGACCTAGTGCATGCCCTGAACCGCATTTGACGGCCTGTAATTGCAAGCCTAGACAGGGTGCCTCAGCCTAGTGCCATGACATGCCTAGGCAAGGTTCCTCGGCCTAGTGCATCGCAAAAAATGATGCCTTGGCTTTCTTCTGGTGTGTCGGCGAGGATGCACCATTTAGTGCATTACTGAGCGAGCCTCGGCTTTGGTGCCGTGAATGCCTAGGCAGAGTTTCCTTGGCCAGTCTGAAGCAGAGCCGCGGTGATGTTTGTCTAAGCTTGACGCGCTGCAAAATAAGGTGCGCCGGCCCTGAAATGCTAACACGCTGCCCTCGGTAAGATGCGCCGACTGTCATGCGCAAGACCGCGGTGGCCAAACCTTGATTTGTACAGACCGCGATTCCTCGGCCTAAGATGAGCGTACCTGGGCAATACACCGACCTAGTGCATTGCCCTAGACCGCATTGCTTCAAACTGATGTATGCCTGAACCGGTTCCTCGGCCTAGTGCCATGACTTTTCGGCAAGGTTCCTCGACTTAGTGCATGCCTAAGCGGTTGCCTCGGCGCACGACCAGAGACATGCGGTGCTGCTAGGCATTCTTAAGCCGCGGGCGCGTGTACCTCCTCCTTTGCGTCCCTCTCTTGATCATATGGAGCTATGAGGGCTTATATAGGGAGGTGGGAAGATTCTAGAGACTTGGAGAGACCTCCCTTTGCTAGAAGGATAAGGGAAGGTTTAGAGGGCTAGAATCACTTGTGTGGAAGGGGTATGGAAGGAGGATCATCCTCAGTTCTTGCAGAGACCTCTTGTACATATGTGTACATAATGGAGTATTCTAAATTCTCTGATTGTAGGGACATTAAAGGTTCTACTTCCATAGATAACTATATAAGGAGGTGGTGGCCTCATTTGCAAACCCGACTTGAGAGCAAACCAAAGAGCTCTCGAAGCATTGTAAAGAAGTCATTCTTCAATAAGAGCTTTCTTCCTTTCAAGTGTTCTCTCAAGTTCTCTTAGCTTCCAACCGATGGGTGAAGCCGAGGCAGCAAAGCCAAAGGAACCAGAGTGGGAGGCCTGATAAGCAACATCAGGGCGAGTTGTCTAAGTGCTGCACGGGAGCTTAGTAGGAAGACTAAGTCCGTGACAGTTGGTATCAGAGCTTCGGTTGCGATGTGTAGGAATTACTTGGAGGGGATGATATGGGGCTCTCATTGTGAAGAGTTGCCGAGGCAGAGTCAGGAAGGGATGTTGAAGTTCCTCCATCTAAGGGAAGGGAAAGAAGGACAAGTCGTGATCCTCTCAGAGCTTGAATAATCGGAGTGTATGATTTGAGATCGCTGTCGCGGACACAGGGGTAGAGTGGACCCTGTGGGCAGAGGCATGGAGGCCAGTGGAGATCTTGGAGTGCAGATCTAGGACCTTCAAGGGGGATCCAGCAGCTTGCGATCCGGTGGTGTGCATGAGGTTTGTAGTCTGAACATGCTCGTTAACTTAGAGTCAAGAGTGGAGGTCACTTGACCCGAGCAAGAGAGCTAGGTAAAGGTGGCCATTTATGAGGCAGCGTTATCATTCAGTTATAGCCACCAATGAAGCAAGGGTGGAAGTGCGAAACCACACCTTCACGGGGAGAGGGATGCTAGGGCTTGATAACTACACCGTGGCACATGGAAAGATGTTTTGAGCTTGATAAATGCTAGCAGGCAGGAGCTACTAAGGTGCGGCTGGGCGCTCTCTATCTCGCTAGATAATCTTTACTCTGTGGTGGCGTGGGGTTTATGGATATAGAAAGGATGTGCACCATAGACACGTGGCGGATTTAAAAGAAATCAAAAAGCGCCTGCAGATGTGGGATACATGGCGCGTAAGAAAAATCGAACATCTGGGCGCATCACAGGATCGATCATGACTATGTCAGGTTCTCTTCCCTAATGGCAGGCGCTGATATGAATAGAATAAACTCCTTTTCAACTTCATGGAGAACCTACAAGGCTGGGCTGAGCAAGAGTTGAGGAGGCGTGGTGTCAGTGCTTGACAATGACGATGTGAAGTCTCTCATGGATTTTTCGAAGGGAGATTCGTCTCGATCGAGACATCTTTCAGGGTAGCCACTTCAAGGTGGGAGACAAGAGGCTACAAAGCCTAACACTAAGGAAGGATCAGGTGCGGCCTCTACCAACAAAGAGGCGAAGTGGGAATGACAGAGATTTCAAACGAATAATTGTTTCTGTGCGACGGACCACGTGGGCGCGGGAATGTCGAAGGAAGGCCCTCAGCGCCCCTTGATCGAGAGAGACCAAATGAGAGGGTGATGATGCTCATGGGGTCAATTCAGGTATTAGATACCCTCAAGGTCAAGCAATCTGGGAGCAGCCTCAAAGCAAGGGACTCGTATGCGTGGAGGCGGAGTGAGTGGGATGTCCACGAAGGCCATGATAGACACCGATTGCCACACACAGCTTCGTCTCGGAGGAGGGAGGCAAGAAGACTCAAGCTCCAGGACATCCAGGAGGCCAGATGGCTCAAAGCTGATTAACTCATTTTCAAGCCATCACAAGGGAGTAGCTCGTGGAAATTATGATAGAAGAGATCGGGCCGTGGGAGAGCTAAAGTTAACTCACGGTGGCACCGTGGATGACTTGAAGATAGTGCTGGGATGGACTTCCTTCTCCGATTAAGCTATGCCTTTACCTTTTCTACATTCCATGGCTATCTTAGAGATGAGGCACCATGTATGGTTCCCACAATCGTGAGGAGCAAGTTGAACCCTATCTTTGTAATTTGTCACAACTAGAAAAGGGGTTGAAAAGAAAGAGTGACAAACATATGGTGGCTCTTAAGGAAGGTGATTATTTTATGGGAGATCCTATGCCCATGGAAGTCAAGAGGTTCTAGATGAGTTTAAGGATGTAATGCCGTCAGGCTACCCAAAAAAGCTCGCACCTAGGAGGGAGGGGAGAGATCATAAGATCGAGTTGGAGCGGGAGCGAAACCACTGCCGCAGGGCCCTACGAGGATAGCTGCCCTAGAGTTGGAGGAGTTAAGAAGACAACTGAAGGAGTTCTTGGATCTTTGAATTCAATCCAACCATCTAAGCCTCCCTATGGTGCGCCGGTCTTATTCCAAAAGAAGCACGATGGGTCACTACGGATGTGCACATTGACTACAGGGAGCTCAGCAGGTGACGAGTCGAGAACAAATATCCCATCCCTGATTCTTGGTTTATTTGATCAACGGGCGTGAGGTGCTTCTGAAAATTTGGACTTGCGATCGGGCTGCTGCAGTGAGGGATAGCTGAAGGGGATGAGCCGAGACTACGTGCGTAACGGTATGGCTCCCATGGAGTTCCTAGTGATGCCACTTTGGTCTTACTAATGCACTTGCTACATTCTGCACTTTGATGAACAAGATATTCCATCCTTTCTTGGATAAGTTTGTGGTGGTATATCTAGATGATATTGTTATATATAGCAACACCTTGGAAGAACATGTTGATCATCTAAGGCAGGTGTTCCGGCTATTAAGGCAGAATGAGCTATATGTGAAGAAGGAGAAATGCTCTCGCTCTTGAAGTGGGCTTCCCTAGGACCTTCGCATCATGGATACTTGGCTCATGATGGATGAAAACAAGATCAAAGCCCATCCGGGAATGGGATGCCCCCTACTAGGGTGCCCTGACTAAGGTCCTTCTTGGGCTGATCAACTTCTGTGGCGGTTCATCAAGGTACTCAACAAGTAGCTCCGTGTGATACTCTGAAGGTAAAGCATTTGGGCGTGGACAATCTGTGTGGCCTGAAGACTTGAAGAAGGCCATAGGAGGAACGGTGTTGGCGCTGCGACCGCACCAAGGTATTCGAGGTACACAACGTGCCTCGACTTTGCTATTGGAGAGGTTCTTATGCTTAGGAAAGACACCCCATGGCTTTTGAAAGTCGCCGGCTCAATGACACGGAAGGTCTGCTTTGTCACAAGAGAAGATAATGACGATATCCATTGCTTGCCGGACATGGAAATTCTCTGTGGGGTCCCACTTCATAGTGAGACGGAACAATGTTTGCTCACTAGCTACTTCAGGATGAAGAAGCTAAGCCCTAAGCAGGCAAGGTGGCAAGACTTCTTGGCTGGAGTTTGACTACATTGGAGTACAAGCCGAGCCGCGGTAATCCACGTGGCCGATGCCTTAAGTAGTAAGCGGGCTAGCATCCATGACTAACCGACCAGGGAGAGATAGTGGATCTCATAAAGGAGGATTGCAACATGTTCCGATGTGAAGTCTCATCACGTTGGCTCATGAGAGAAAGACAAGGTGTTTTGGGTAGAGGATGGTCTACTCTACACAAATGGGAAGCGACTCTATGTGCCTAAGTGGGAAGCATCAGAAGGAATCTCATCAAGGGTATCAGGCTCGAATGGGATTGGACGTCCGAGCGTGACGCCTGGAAGTCACTAAGTCAGTCTACTCACGGCCCGCGGATGCGGGATGATGTGGAGACATACGTAGGACTTGTCTTGTGTGCCAACAGAGACAAGGTGGAGCAACTTATCGACCTAGGGATTCTTGGAGCCACTACCTATGTGAGCGGCCTTGGGAGAATTAATCCTTTATGGACTTCCATCATCGACTGCCCAGTCAGAGGACATGGATCTATCATAGTGGTGGTGGACCGGTTTCCAAGTATGCTAATTTCATAGCATCCCCCAAGTTTACATGTGGGAGAGGCAGCCAGATATTATGGAGGCGTGGTGAAGTATTAGGGGCTACCAAAGTTCATCATCAATGATCGTGACTCGTGCTTCACTGGGAAGTTTTGGATGAAGCTCTTCAAGCTCTTCAAGCTCATGGGCACGGAGCTTCACTTCTGCTTAGCTTTCACTCGGAGCATGAATGGGTGGAATGACGGGTGAACGCCCTATTGGAGCTATACTTGAGGCACTTTGTGAGTGCCAATCGGTGGCCCAGGCTAAGTTGCTGGAGTGTGGCTCCAGTTCTTATAATCTCTGGAGGGTAGAGCGATAGGAGGGGGTCAGTTCGAGATAGTATTAGGCTGACAAAGATGACTCCTCACCTAGCTAGGGGATGGAAGGAGTCAGTGACTATAAATTTGCTAAAGGATGTACGAGCAAGGCGGCATAGCGTGCTCATAGTTAGAAGGTCGGCCCAGAAGATGAAGAGTGGGTGTGAGAAGAGGAGCATCTGTTCCAGGTTGGAGACTTAGTGCTTATCAAGCTCATACCCCAACAGTTCAAGTCCTTTCGAAAGGTGCACAAAGGACTTGTGAGGAAATATGAAGGCCCCTTTCCCATATTGGGACGGGTTGGTAAGGTGTCCTATAAGGTCGAGTTACCGCCAAGGCTAAAGATTATCCTGTCTTCCATGTCAGCAATCTAAAGCCCTATCACGAAGATAAGGAGGATCCAGGCCGAGGGATTTCTACGAGGGGCACCTCTGATGATGGTGATCCTGACAAGGAGTGGACTACATCGCGTGAACGGAGTCTGAGGAAGAATCTTTCAGCCCTACAAAGAATATAATAGAGTGGAAAGGCTAGAGAGTAAAGCCAGTTAGAACTAGCGAGATACTTTGGCGGTTCAAAGCGGTCGATCGATTTAGCCCGAAGAAAGATCCAGGTCATCTGCGAGCTTTGGTGGGGAGAATGTCACACCCTCACTCGCCAAGCCTTTCTTGATGTATAGGGCTGTAGGGCTTATATAGGGTGGAAGATTAGAGACTTGGAGAGACATCCACTTTTCTAGAAGGATGTGGAGGGTTCCCAGACTGGAGAAGTCACCCTTGTGTGGAAGGGTATGGAAAGGAAGGAGATCATCCTAGGTTCTTCTAGAGACCTCTTGTGCATATGTGTACATAATAGAATATTCTAAATTCTCTGGGTTTGTGGGAACCTTCAAGGTTCTACACACTTCCATAAGTGGCTATATAAGGGGTGGTGGCCTCATTTGCAAACCAACAAGCCAAGAGCTCCTCAAAGCATTGTAAAGAGCATTATTCTTCAATAAAGAGCTTTCTTCCTTTCAAGTGTTCTCTCAAGTTCTCTTCGCTTCCAAGCCGTGGGTAGAAGCCGAGCTAGCCGAGTAGTGGGAAGGGTGACTTAGCCCAACATCAGAGGCGGTTGCCTAAGTCTTTGCAGGGCTCAACGGGAAGACTAAGTCAGTGACCTGTCTGACTACAGTCTTTGTGAACTTCTAGAGCAAAGTGCCACTTGGCCTGGTGCCAAGATTACACAGCGATTGCCTCGGCCTGATGCCATGACAGCATACCTAAATAAGATTGCCTTGGCTGATGGCACTGAACCACGATGCTTGACTGAATTAGCACTGAACATGAGTACGCAGGCTACGTTGCGCGCCCGCTGCCTCGGTGCCTGATTCCAGTGCAATGACATTGGAACAAGGTGCCTTACTTCAAGTACATGCCTAGACATGGTGACTCGACCTAGTGCATGCCTAGACCACGATTGTCTCGGCACAATTACCATGCTGAACACGGTGCTTCCGGCTGAGTGCCATGAAATCTGAGACAAGATGCACCAAGTCTAGTGCTTTCCTAGACAAGGTACCTTGGCCCATTTCATGACATGCCTAGAAAAGATGCCTCGGCCTAATGCATGCCTAGGAACGATGCTTCAACCTTTTGTCATGCCTAGAAGCAGTGCACCAGGCTAGTGCCATGACATACCTGAATATGAGGTTCTTGGCTTTAGTGCTTGGCAGACCTTACGGTGCCTCGACTGTTAACCTAAGACGAGATGCCTCGGCCTAGTTAATGCATAGGCACGGTGCCATAGCCCAGTGCCATGCCTAGAAACGGTGCCTCGCCTAGTGCCATGACATACCTAGCTAAGGTTCTTCGGCCTAGGGCTTGGCTAGACATGGTGCTTCGACCTAGTGCTTGCCTAGACATGGTGCCTCGACTTGGTGCCCTGACATGCCTAGACAAGGTGCCTTGGCTTAGTGCATGCCTAGACACGGTGACTCGGCCTAGTGCATGCCTAGACACGGTGCCTCGGCCTAGTGCCAACACATGCCTAGGCAAGATGCCTCGGCCTAGTGCATGCCTGAACCGCGGTGAGCTCGACCGGTCTGTGCTAGACGCGGTGCGCCATTTAGTGCCATGACATGCTTAGGCGGAGTTCCTCTGGTCGTGCATTACTAAACCACGGTGCATGAAAGCCTACTTCCATGACATGCAAAGGCAAGATTGCCTCGGCCTAGTGCATGCGTAGCCACGGTGCATCGACTAGTCTTGGAAATGTTGCTGAGTAAAGGGGCCTTGGCCGGTATCTTAGACACGATTACACCGACTTTAGTGCCATGACATACCTAGATAAGGTGCCTCAGCCTAGTGCTTCCCTAGACATGGTGCTTCGGCCTAGTGCTTGTCTAGATACGGTGCCTCGGCCTTGTGCCATGATATGCCTAGACAAGATTCCTTGGCCTAGTGCATGCCTAGACACGGTGACTTGGCCTAGTGCATGCCTAGACACGGTGCCTCGGCGTAGTGCCAACACATGCCTTGGCATGGTGCCTCAACCTAGTGCATGCCTGAACCACATTGACTTCGATGCAGTGCATGCTTAGACCTGATGCCTTAGCTGGTTCCATGACATGCCTAGGCCAAAGTTCGCCCAGCCTAGTGCATGCCTAGACTCGGTCTAGTGCGTACTTTCAGACAGTCTCGGCACAGTACCATGCACAGTGTCCTGCGCCTTCTTTTTGCTCGTAATGCGGTATCACAGGAACCAGTGACCAGCCTTCTCAATGCCTCACTAGTCTCTCGAACCACAGGAAACACGGGGCACTCTCCCGACTCGTATTTTATTAGCTACTAAAATACAAGACAATTCATAAAGGCTCCCACAGCTAGGGCTCTATGCTTTCTTTGGATCCGGCTCAGAATATATGAATTAACCCAGTGGGCACGCGAGGCCTTTATATGAGATCACTCAGAAGTGATCCACGATGCAAAAATCGACTAGAGTCTCACAACTCTAGTCTTCCAATCCGGCAAGCCAACCTGATCCTTCCGCTCTAGGAGTCCTATGGAATGAAACTCTATACACGAGCCATCTACAGTTCCACCCACGGGAAGTAGGAGTCCTCCCGCTGGGAGTACATTCGCCTAGAGTCTTCCGCGAGAGACCTTCACGCCTGGGAGTCCGACCCGCTTGGGGTCTTTCCGCTAGGGTAGGGGTTCTTCCGGCAGGAGTCCACCCGCCTAGAGTCATAAATAGGACTCCTTGGTGTGGAATCCTTGTTGCACTTTCGGATTAGAAACGCCCAGGCTCTCTTCTATATATTCTTTGACATTTCTCGGTTCGTTTACCTCAAATTGCCACGCCCAGGCCCCTCTAGCGTGAGTGCCGTGGCGACCCACGTGCAGCGTCCCAGCGGTTGCTTGGCACGCTCGCTCATATGCGTGCTTAGCTCCGCTTTGTGCCTCCGGACACATGTTTCCCAACCTTGCCTTGCTCGTTTCCATAGGCGGGCCCATGGGATGTGGCGCCTCATACGCACGAGACTCGTGTTATCTAGTCGAGGGGCTGACAAACCCTCCCCCACTAGAGGTATTCATCGTCCTCGTTGACTTCAACCGTGCATACTCAAGGATCGATCTTGAAGGCTTGCGCTGATGTGGCACCGCTTTTCTGACTTGCCTCAGCGTGGCGTCGCTTCCAATGAATCAAGTCTTCAGTCCTTGTTCTTCGGTTCCCCATCCTCCTATCCTGCGGGATGCTTACAATCTCTTTGCTGAACTCGACTCTAACCACCATGGCGGGTTCCGCTTTTTGCACTCTGTGGGACTAGGATCAACTGTGATAAGGCTTAGAGCTTACATGGAATGTCGGGTGGAAGCTTCAACCTCTCTAGTAAAAAAACTGAATTTAGGCCACGTTCCTGTAAGCCCACAACTGAGATTCCATGTATTTCGGAATCAAACCTCTTTGAAATTTGCTTATTCTGATCTTTTCCAGATACGAGGTTAACTTCCAGGAACCATCTCCCGCACTTTCCGAATTCCGGAGGTCTCTGCCTCGTCGCATCTTCTTCATGCGTCTCTTGCCTTCTAGAGTGTCTACGCTATCAAGCGATCTTGCAGGACTTTTACGAAACTTCATCGCATGGTAGGCTCTTTACTCGTCCAGGTTGCTCATCGAGGAATCATGAGACCAATGGATGGGTGCACCTGTATCATTGTTCCTCGGCTTGCCTCCACCTCCTCCACTATGTAGTTATCACGAACCTCCATTTTATGCCTCAGCCACAGTCACCTCATACCACGGTAATCTCCCTAGTTGAGCAAGCAATTTAGACCACCAGCGGTGGGTGATGTTGTGGTGAAACAAAAAGATTCAATGCCCGATTGAGAGAAAAAATCCATCTTGAAGAATTCCACTGGACAGATTAGATGGTGAAAGATGACTTTGAGCATAAATGGGACAGCTACAAAGATTCCATTGGAGACCTAATTGAGCATCAACAGCCCACCACCCTTATCCCTTGTTGAACAAGCCATCGAATTTGAGCAAACAAGTGGACAATTCATAGAAGATAATAGGGTGGTGAATGTTATTATTAGGAAGTGAAGACGGTGAAGAGCTCTTTGGAAACTGAAGGGTGATGGACTCAGTGAAATTGATCAAAAATTGGACATCTAAGCGAGGTCATCTTCAAAGCTAACCAATGGGTTTGCATTCATCAAAGAAAGGAGGAAAATTTAGGGAGGAGGAAATTAGAGGAAGAACACCTAGTATTTATGGTGAGAGAGTATTCTACATTAACTGCAACGAGGCTGTTGAAATTGGATCATAAGAGTGATCAATGTTGTTAATACCTTGGATGGAGGGATGCAATCCCATGTTGTTGGCGAGGAAGCAGATAGGAAGAAAACAGAGAACAATTCCCTTTCTTTGGGTTGATCCTCACAATGTCACTGCCATTACGCTGATCGACCCAAGCCTGCGCGGTACTCGATTTTCATAACCTTTGTGTACATATTGCACTATGGAAAACTCTCAAAACCATTGACTGCTCCCGAAGGTAAAATTGACCACTTATCGACCATGCAAAACATTGAAGACTAGTGGCCTCTGTTTTATACCTTTGCCACATCAAAAGATGGCAAATGCCTACATTTGTGCATGGCATAGTGGTTAGTTCGGTGCTAGGTTGGGATTTTGGGTATCAGACCACGGCATTTCCGGCTCCTTAGTTAAGCTGACCTCGAGAGCCTAAGGAGTGGTATGGGGGAGCCTCAGTCTCCCCCACTTTTTGTTTTAATTTTTTTCCGTCTTATATTATATCATCATAGTTTATTTTGATTTTGTTAATTTTTCTTCTCATTTTCTTTGATTTTAGTTAATTTGTGTTTTTAGAATAATTTTACTCTTAAAATTTTCTTGCATTAATTTTAGTAGTTTTGCAAATTTTGGAGCATGAATTGAAAATCGGGAGGAGCAATAAAGCAGGCATTTTAGCATTTCTGTTCGCCTTGATCGCAATCTAATTTATATTGACCATAAACAGGTTATGATCTCGGCAAAACATTCTTGAAATTAAGCTGTAACTGCCTTGTTCATTAGCGAGAATAAATTAAACTTCTCGCGAAATTTAAGCTAACAGCGAAATTTAGCTAATATGAAGAATTTCAACATTACGATTGCTAAAGCCTTTGCCAATTTCGCTAAGCCATTGCTAAATTATTGATCGCGAAATTCATGCCTAGCGAAAATCTGGCAAATTCCTTTTTTGTAGCAAAAATCCTGGCAGAGTCGCAGAGTTGGCACAGCCATTTCGCTATTAGATAGCCAATTTAAAATTATTGCAGTTTAGCCTAACAGCGAGAATTCATTAAGCTAGCGGGAAATTCGTAAACTAGCGAAATTTTTCATAAGCTTGATGTTTTGCCCTCCGATTTTGTTTTGCGCATAGCTTTTCATCGAGACTCCGTTTTGGCG
Organism: Tetrastigma voinierianum; assembly: GCA_016808115.1. Taxonomy (NCBI): domain Eukaryota; kingdom Viridiplantae; phylum Streptophyta; class Magnoliopsida; order Vitales; family Vitaceae; genus Tetrastigma; species Tetrastigma voinierianum. The sequence goes on along the minus strand of JAEQBH010003897.1, from coordinate 101,766 downwards.
TTCTTGAAATACCCAGATTGGAAAGCTTAGAGTATAGAATCCAAATATGGCCAGAAGAACATTTTGAGATTATTATAAGAGAAAGTGTAATTTTAAAAATGGTCAACTGGTCACCTTTTCTCTCTTTCTTCTCTAACTTGTTTATGAAGCCCAGGCCGAATTGAATGATAAGGTGTCGATGGAAAGCTTGCAGGAGTCTCTATCCAGAAATGATCACATCTTATCATGGAGGTAACACTTCCTTCTCTAATTTTCCATTCAGGAGCCCCATTTCGGACAAGAGATGCTTGGGTTGGGGAAGGAATGTAAAGAAGTGGATTTTGTATTTATGTTTTTATTATTATTTGTACAAGCCCATTTGTGATGTCGGTGGCTTTGGGTCCCTTTCTATTGTTATACATTCATTTTGCCACTCAAATTGGGCAGTTTTGCAGCGAGCTTTGTGGTTTTGCTAACCTATGGTTGAAAAGGTGAAGCTTTGTCGATTCTATTGATTTTAGATTGATTCCATGTTTAGTTGAGTGAATGATTAGTTGAATTCTTATTGATTTCGACCTTTTTCTTTACCTTTAGCTAACCACACCGCAAGCACATTAGATTTCAATGATAAATTTGAAAAAGTGACACAGCCTCCTTTAATTTATGAACTACCTAGTTTCATTGGCCGCTAATAGTTAAGGACCCATGTGGAAAAAGAAAAAAAAGAAAAGAAAAAAAGAAAAAAAAAAAAAAAAAGAATAAAAATTGCAACGCTTTGCCTTAAGCGAGAGTACGGTCCGAGGGGTATATAGGCGAAAACCTTTAAAGCGATTTAAACCTTCCTTTGGTTGGGAGTCACCGACTTAGTGTTCGCTACATGGGTGGATGGGTGGAGTTTAGCAAGTTGTAGGTGCTGGAGTCTCGAAATCATTCGAAGTCCGGGGTGAAACCTGAAGGGTTAGTGGTCGAAAGATCCTCATGACTTGGTGCCCTAAGCCTTAATTGGTTGGGAGTCATCGGTAGATCCCCGTTACATGGACTTTGGTGAGGTCGATTCTCGGCCATTGCACCTCTGGCGCAAAGAATTGTGGAATAAGAGGTGGGTCCTAATCTATTTAGGTTGGTTAGCATGCTAGGTCGGTAGTATTGTGAGTTGGGAGGTGCGGTTTGTGATTTATTGAGGCCCTGATCTAATAAACACTTGAATTTTTGGTGGAAGTTTACGGTTGATTCAGAGATGGAGACTCTTTTTGATACTCAATTTTGTATGGCATTCAATTCTCTCATGATGGTTATTGAACTTGGCATTGATGATTCTTACTTAGGGTTGACATTACTTCTTCACCACCTTTTAGATCGCCTTTTGAAAATCACCATATGCATCTCATTTTTTTGCATTGCTAAGGGACTAGCGTTTGAGTTGGGGTGTGATTAGTGTCAAGTACAATTTTGAACCACATATTAGATAGGTTTTGAAGTACTTTTGTGCATTAATCATGTCATATATCCCAATTGAAGGTTCAAATCATCTTAATGCCTTATGCCATTTGGAGCATATTTTGGTTGTTTTGTAGGTGTTCAAGCACTTCTAGGCTTCGTCTCAACACAAATGATCGTCATGAGGTTGGAATTTTAGTCTCAGCCATCAATGAAGCCCAATCAATGGAAAAACAAAGGAAAAGTGGAAATGAGATGCGGTTGAGACGGAAGAGAAGCGGTAGGAGCAGTGGGCAATGGGCAGTGGCCAGCGGATCACGTGCATTCCGCTAGTTAAGCGAGTGGCGACTCCTAAAGCGGGGGCTTGGATGCCTCGTCATGCTTTGTAGTGTCTGAGCCGCCTTGAACTTGGTAGATTACATCCTTGTCTATAACCAGCCCGGTTGTTAGGCTTTTGGTATTTTCATACCTTGAGGAGGCCTATATAAAGCCCAAACCTAAATGACGTTCAAGCGTCGGTCTTTTTTGAGATAATTTCATGAAGTTTTTATTTTTGTAAATAAAGTCTTTTGTTTTTGAGGTTTTGCTTTTTCTTTCTCTCTTCTCTCTCTCCTTCTCTCCTTTATAGTTGCCAGACACCTCAGATGTAGCTTGGAAGATGAGCGTTAAAACCACCTCATTACCCCAGTAAAAATTGCTGAGGTAGATCTTTGGGTTCTTCAGTGGTTCCCACCTTTTCATGCGGAGTAGTGTGTTATGGCCCTTATACTCAAAACTTAGTTGCATAACATGGGATGTTATTGTCTTGTAATACTCTCCATGCTTGGTCGTGTTTCAGGTGAGAGAGTCACAACATGGATTATAGATGGTCCTTGCTAGCCTAAAATTTTATGTTTATGTTGGTTCTTGATTAAAGTTAATAACATTCTGGATTAAATTGTTTTGGCCAATACTCTCCATGCTTTGATCAAACAACCGGGTGAGAAGTGTGTTATTTTTCCAGATGGTCTTGAGCCTCGAGAATGATGTGGAGATATTGAGTTTCGTAAAAAGGGACCATCGCGCATCTGTATTTGACTCGAATAGGAGTTGTTTTCAGCAAGGGAGCTCTTAGTTAGCCTAGGATCTTAAAATCGGTGGCCCTCACCTTCAAGGATTCTCTTTTTTCTTATTTTTTTCTTCATTTTTATTTTCGATTTACCGACCCATCCACTTGTTTTAGTTTTGGTATTGGTCTTGAGCCACTTCCACTGTTTTAACGAGCCCAGTCAGTTTAATTCACAGGTTTTGATTTCACTCAAAATCATTTGTCTGAAGAAAACCCATCCACGTGTTCGACTACTATGGCGCTATCTGCGTTAAGCCATTCGACGATGGGAAACAAGATATCATAAATGTTGTTGATTCCATTTCGGCTAAGTGTACAGTCAGAAGATGTGGCGGTGGGGGATGGTGCGCCAGTGCGGTGACTAATACAGGCACTTGTGATCCTCATCCGCAGTGCGGTGGAAGCCTATTTTTTTTGTATCATTCTGATCCATTTTTTCTTAGTTTTATTTGTTGTTCAAAAAAACGAAAAGCGATTGTTGCGGGGATAAGTTTTGCATTGTTGTTTTGATAGTGAAAGCCTAACTAAGCTGGGATTGTTTTCCAGTTACTTTGATTGAGAAGAAAATCAGAACACCATTATCTGGAGGGCAATCTGGGGTGGGGTAACCTGAGCTTATATGACCTGTGAGGGCCACATGGAACCTTCCATATGATTGGCAGGCACGGCTGGGAAATCCAAATCAAATATGTCAACGAGAATGTGGGACATTGGATGGTGCTGTGTCATGTTTCTCGGAAGCATCCCACTATCTCCCTATATGATTATCTGGGACCTCCATTTATGCCTCGACCTCTTTGATCCACCTCATTTTCGAAGCCCACGATCTCACTGAGATTTGACAAGCAATTCTAGACCTTACCAGCTGGTGGGTGATGTTTGTGATGAGCAGAAAAGGTCGATGCCCAGGTGAGAGAAAAAGTCACATGGAAGGGATTCACTGGACCAAGGGTGGAGTGATTTGAAAGATGACTTTGAGCATAAATGGGACAACTGCAATTCCATTTGGAGATGCTAATTGAGCATCATGACCACCACCTTATCCCTTGAGGCTTGAACAAGCCATCTGAATTGAAGCGAGCAAGTGGACATTTCTGAAGGAGCCAATGGGGTGGTGAATCGTTCATTTATTAGGGAAGTGGGACTTTGTTGAGCTCACGACGGCGTCGGACTCCAAAGAAGTGAAATTGTCAAAAATTGGACGCGTCCGATGGGAATCATCTTAAAAAAGCTAACCAATCGGTTGTTCATGAGGAGGCGGAGGAAGTGAGAGGAAGGTGCTAAAGTGGCCCATTGGTCAGGAGGGTGGTGTCTGGGTGGCCACTGACAGGCGCAGTAGAAAGTCTGGATCATGAAGTGGTGTTGTGCGCATGGGATAAGGAGGATCTGATCATTTGTTGACGAAGCGATGGAAGAAAAGCGAGAAGGCACACACCCACTAAGTTAGTCTATGCTGCCGTGCACACTTACAGTCTGACAAAAACACCTCTGCAATGCTCGGGCCACCTGTAACTTGCTTCACTATTACATATTGCACTGCGAAGAAACCTCAAAACGGCGCTACTGCTCACGAGAGAAAGTCTGGTCGACCTTGTCGACCATGCGAAAACATTGAGAGCTGGTAGCCTCTGGCGCCACCCTTTACGCACTACATCAAAGAGATGGCAAATACACCGCATTGCATGGCATAGTGGTTGGTTGGTGCCAGGTTGGTTGAACATCAGAACCGAAGCATTCTGAGCTCGCTGGTTCCGACGACCTCCGAGCTAAGGAAGTGGTATGGAGGCTGCGATCTCCCCATTTTGTTTATTTTTTAATGCTATATTATATAAATCATAGTTGTTTGATTTTACATTAATTTTCTTTATAATTTTCTTTGATTTTGAATTAATTGTGTTTTTAGATTAATTTTACTCTTCATGATTTTGTTAATTTTAGTAGTTTTTGCAAATTTTGGAGCATGAATTGAAAATCGGGAGGAACAGCAAAACGGGCATTTTTCGCAGCACATTGCCTTGATTAGTAATCTGGCGAATTTCGCAAGTGATGCAAACGGAGTTCACAATCTCGGCAAAACATTACTTGGTCGCTAGCCAACTGCCTTGTTCAGTAGGGAATATGGAAATTCGCTATCAGCAGAAAATTTTAAGCTAGCTTAGCGAAATTTCTCTATGTGAAATTTCAACATTACGATTTAAGTAAAACCTTACCATTCGACCATTTGCTAAATTAAGCTGGTGCGAAATTCATACTTTACTCTTGAAAATCTAGCGAAGTCATGTGGCAAAATCCTGGCGAAATTCGCAAAGGTTGGCAGCCATTTAAGCTATTAGATAGCCAATTCGCAAGTATTGCGTTCGTAATAGCGAAATTTAAAAATAATGGCGAAATTTTCCATATTGATGTTTTTGCCCTCGGGTTTGTTTTTCTTCAGCTTTCATCTCAGAACTCAGTTTTAGGCGTTCTTGGTACCGTTGGAAGCCCAGAGAGTGTAGAATCCGATATTCCAGAAAGAGCATTTTGAAGTGTATAAGTATAATTTAAAATGGTCCAGCTGGTCACCTTTTTTTCTCTCTTTTCTTCTCTAACTTGTTTATAGACGAGACGGAGTGAATAAGGTGTCGATGGAAAGCTGCGAGGTCTCCTATCGAGAAATGATCCACATCTTATCATTGGGTGCGCCTTCTCTAATTTTCCATTAGAGCCGGAAACTTTGAGGACAAGGATGTAGGTTGGAGGAAAGATATGAAATGGATTTTATCATTATGTTTGTTATTATTTTGTACAGCCATTTGGTGTTCAGTGGCTTGGGTCCCCTTTCTATAAGGCTGTTATACATTACGACACTCAAATTTGGGCCCGTTTTGCAACCAAACTTTTTGTGGTTTTTAACTTTATGGTTTGAAAAATTGAAACTTTTTTGTAATTCTATTCGTTTAGATTGATTCCATGTTTGATTGGAGTGAATGATTAGTTGAATTCTTATTGATTTATTTTCTTCCACCTTTAGCTAACCACACAAAGCGCATTAGATTTTCAATGTTAGAACGAAAAATGTGCAGCCTCCTTTAATTTGCATAACCTACCTAGTTTCATTGGCCTTTAATAAGGTTTAAGGACCCATGTGGAAAAGAAAAAAAAGAGAAAGAAAAAAAAAAGAATAAAAATTGCAACTTTGCATGACCCCGACACGGTCAGGGGGTGTATGTGAAAACCTTTAAACCCAGTGCCTAAGCCTTCCTTTGGTTGAGATCTGACAGTGTGCTTCACATGGTGGATGGGTGGAGTTTAGCAAGTTGTAGGTGCTGGAGTCTCGAAATCATTCGAGTCGGGGTGAAGGCTTTGAAGGAGTTAGTGGTCGAAAGATCACCGTGACTTGGTGCTTACTAAAGCCTTAATTGGTTGGAATCAGCGGTGATCCAGTTACATGGACTTTGGTGAAATTGATTCTCGACGTGCACCTACCAGCGCAGAATTGTGGAATAAGAGGTGGGTCCTAATCCTATTTAGGTTGGTTGCGCTTTGATCGTGGTAGTAGCCGAGGTTGAGGGAGGTACGGTTGACGTTTATTGTTGGCTTGATCTAATAAACACTTAGATTTTGGTGGAAGTTTACGGTTGATTCACTTTGAGATGGAGACTCTTTTGATGCACTCGATTTTGTATGGCATTCATTCGCGATAGTTATTGAGCACGGCATTGATGATTCTTGCAAGGTTAGGCATTACTTCACACCTTTTGAATCCTGACCTTTTTGAAAATCACCATATGCATCATTTTTTTGCATTGCTAGGGACTAGCAGCGTTTCGGTTGGGGAATTGTGATTATTGTCAAAAAGTGCAGGTACGAACCTATAATGAATGGTTTTGAATACTTTTGTGCATTAATCATATCATATATCCAAATTGAAGGTTCAGTCATCATAGTAACATACCATTTGAACATATTTTTACGACGGATTTGTTTTATGCAGAGTATTTAAGCACTGGGCTTCAATCTCAACACAAATGATCGTATGAGGTTGGAATTTTAGTCTGACCATCAGCCGAGCCCAATCAATGGAAAAACAAAGGAAAAGTGGAGAAATGAGATACGATTGAAGCTGAGGAAAGCGATAGGAACGAGTGAAGCGATGGAGCGATGCGGGGATCTGTGCATTTCGCTAGTTAGCGAAATTGGCAACTCCTAGCGAAATTGGATGCCTCTCGTCATGGCACCTTGAGTGTCTGAGCCGCCTTCAAACGGTGAATTATCTTGTCATAACTTAGCCAGGTTGTTAGGCTTTTGGTATTTTCATGTACCTTGAGGAGGCACATATAAAACCCCTCTTGTTTTGTAAACCTAAACAACGATTCAGCCTTGAGTCTTTGGGAGAATAATTTTGTAAGTTTTATTTTGTAAATAAAGTCTTTTATTTTTAGTTTTGCTTTTCTTTTCTCTCTTCTCTCTCCTCTTTCTCTCACTTTCTCGGTTGCGAACACACCGAGGATGACAACGGAGGATGGCTGGCTAAAACCACTCTTCTTGAGTAAAAAGGTTCTTTGGGGTAGGTCTTTAGGTTCTTTGAATTGGTTCCCCACCTTTTCATGTTACGGAGGTAGTGTGTTTGTGTGCCATATCAGGCTGATTTGCATAACATGGGATGTTATTGTCTTGTGACCTCTCGGCACCAGTCCAGTCTCCAGGGTGGGAGATGCTGTGGTTATAGATGGTCATACTAGCCTCGAGGTAATATTTACATGTTAGGGTTCTTGAATTAGGGTTAAATAACATTTCAGTTATTGTTTTTGTGATATCTCCACTTTAGAATGCGTGCTCGGGTGAGAGATGCCTTTGTTATTTTTAGATGGTCTTTACGAGCCTCAAGAATGGAATGTTAGGGTTTAACTAAAAAGGAATATAAGCGCATCACGTGTTGACTGAAATAGGAGTTGTTTTTGTTGAGGAGCTCCGTTAACTAGAGATCTTGATGAACAGCTCACCTTCGAGATTCTCTTCTTATTTTTCTTCATTTTTATTTTAGTTGACCATCCACTTGCATTTCGAGTTTTGCGATTATTGACCTTGAGCCACTTCTGTTTTTAACCAAACCCCAATCAAATTGTTGCGAGTTTGATTTCCTCCGTCATTTATCTGAAGAAAACCATCCACAGTGTTGTTTCTGACGTTATCTGGTAGCTTGACTACGGCGTGGGAGAAACTTAGATATAAATATTGTTGATTCATTTCGACTCTTGTGTGCGAATCGGTGATCTTGTAGAGTCGAACATGAATCACTGTGCTGTCCGAGTAGCGCACCACGAGATGAATCCGGGAAGTGAATGGATCATTCAGCGAGGTTACAAAAAATGGCGGGAGCATTGATGAACGAGACAACCAAAAATTATAACTGCCCATGCAGGGTTACACATGTAGTCTTTGCCTGCGTCGCCGATACGGCGCGCTTGCGATATCGGTGGCGATCCCCAGGCGATGAAGTGCCGACCTTGCTCGATCGATCGAGCGATTCGCGGCGGTGTCGGATACTTGACTGGCGTCGTGACTTTGTCGGTCTTTCATTAATCCACACATCAGAGCGTACCATCTTGCTGTTACGAAGCGGCAGATTGCTCCATCACGGTGCTGAATGGACGGACCGCGTCCGGCCGACTCAGATCAGCTGCCACTTGACTCTCGGTCGGTGGACTCGTCAGATGGGAGCTTGAGCGAGGAGGTCGACCACGGCGCGAGCTTCATCGATGTTTCGTCTGCCAGCCTACCGATTGCCCGACTTCTTGGGCTGGGAGGCATAACATCCCGTGAATCTCGCCGATTATGGGAAACACATGGCATATGGCACCTGGGCTTGTATCCGAAGCGGTCTGGTCATTGTGTGACATATATGTGTGCTGCCCTTCCTAAGGCCTTTCGAGTTGGGCAGACGGTTCTCCCACGAAGGTCTCTTGGCGGCTGATCACCGGCCATAAAGCAGCATGGTCATCCATGATCAACGATCCATTGAGTGTGGCGACAATGAGGCTACCTTGGCTCTTTGGAAGAAATGGTTGCCTAATATGAAATCAAAATCATCGAAGAACGTGAATTGTCGTGCCTTTCGATCCAATGCAGTTGCCGCGTTCTTTTTGCCATGTAAATACTCTTGTGCTTGGCTATTTACGTGACCTTTAAGCTTCTTTGTCATCTTTGGTAACTTCAATCGATCTGGCACCGCTTCCATATTGTTGATATGGATCTGACATGCCCAAATACCACGATTTTTGCCCCTCCAGATCAGCAGCTGACATATATCGATCCATCGCCCCTCCGTGAGTCGCCCTCACCGTATCGCATCTCAACAACCGAAGAGGGCTGGCTCTCAGAGGGCCTCGCTCCGCTATCTTCCCTTCTTCAGCTCGAGTGCATTGAGCTTCTCCTTCTTGGGCAATCCGATGTGGCCCATCTGCATAAAAACATCCCAACTACCCGGGTAGTTTGTGAGGAAGTTCGCCCTCTCCCCACTTTAGCCTCGCAGACCTCGCGCTTCTTTCCAACCCTGCTCTCCACTCGGGAGGGCTTTCCATCCGACTTCCAAGCCTGACTTTGCTGTGGCCTTTCCTTTTGGGTGGAGAGGAAGAGGTCACTGTAGTCTGATACAAAGTGGGCCACAAGCCATGGCTGAGGGTGCCCTGCACACTTTGCCTCGCTTCAGCCAGCCCATCCCCGCAATCCCACACTTAAGTCAAATGTTTCGTTTACTTCCGCATGTCCTTGATGTCAAGGATCAACGAAAGCAAACTCCTTCACATAATTTGACCGAGCCCGTCGCTTTAGTTTCTTCGTAGATTCCTTCGCCATCCACGTCAGGTCGCGGTGTTAACCGATCCAGCCCTTCAGACCTCCCCACTGATCTGGCCCAGCCAAAGAAATAGCTGGCCGTCGCACTGCCTCGGGTCCGCCACCGTGCTTTGCATCACCTGTCAAATACATATGGTTATCGTTAATCTGTCACCCACCGTATTCCATGCATAAGTATCACTCATCCTGAGAAGCCCTCCGTTTAGCCTGGGCCATCACTGTGGTCTCTGGGCTCAGGTACTGCATCTTCGTTAGGAGGCGGATCCGCAGCAGACATACATCTCGCACCACCGCTCGTTTCAAGAACACGATCTCCCAGATCCGACCACCTCAACTCCTAATATGGCCCGTGATTCTATTGCATGAATGACTTATCCGTTCCTACCGCTTCCTCGGGCCCCAATCGCTTCATGTCAGAGTCAATTTGGTGATCTGGTGATCGCTGACCAGTCGAAGGGTGGAGTTCGCCCAGCTTGTCGCGGCCTATCTCCGTGTCAAGCCCAGACACCTAGGTGCCTACCTCGGCCTCTATCCTTGCTACTTGCTCACGCAGCCAGCATCAGAAACCCGTCATCCTCGCCGCCATCCTTGGCTCGATACCAACCGCCATACTTTCTTTGCCAGGTTCGCGCTGAACCTCGCTTAGCCAGCCTTCAATGCCTCACTAGCCTCGAACACAAGGCTTACGGGCACTCCTCTCCCCAACTCGCAGATTTTATTAGCTACTAAATACAAGACAATTTTGCAAAGGCTCCCACAACTCGGGGCTCTATGCTTTTCTTTGGATCCAACTCCAAAATATGAATTAAACTGCAGCACGCAGCCCTTACATAGATGCTCATGCTAACCTTCGATACAATCTGACTGCAGTCCACTTAACCTAGTCTTCCAATCCAGCAAGCCAGCACAATCCTTCCCGCTCTAGGAGTCCTGACTGAATGAAACTCCCATACTACCAGCCTTCATGCAATCCCACCACGGTGGAGTCCTCCCCGCCTAGGAGTCTGGGTTCGCCTAGGAGCCCTCCCGCCGAGAGATCCCTCCCCGCCTAGGAGCCCCACCCGTCAGAGTCCTTTCTTCTAGGAGTGGGGAGTCCTCCCGCCCGAGTCCCACTCGCCAGAGTCCTCTTCCGGCATAGGACCTCAGTCGAGGGAACTGCTGTACCTGGATTAGGAAACTTGCCGCCTCGCCTTCTTCCCATATATTGTTTGACATTCTTCCACCATCTGCTTGCCTCAAGTGCCACGCCCAGCCCTCTAGTCGTGAGTGCCGTGGATGCCCACCGTCCCAACCTGGATTACTTGCTTTGCCTTCCGCCTCACGTGCGTGCTTTGGCTCACGCCTTTAGCTCCTATCACATGTTTTCCCAACCTGTCTTTGCTCGTTTTCCTTAGCTACAGCCATGGGGCCAAGGTGTACACCATGCCCATGGGACCGTTAATTAGCCCAGGCTGACACTCCGTATCACCCGCCTGCCTTAGCGCCACGGCATGCCTGGGGACAAGATGCTCGGTCTAGCGCAGCAAGCTCAGTGCACACGCCTCAAACCCAAAGTGCCTAGAAATGGTGCCTCGTCCAGGCCACCACATACCAAGATAAGGTTCTCCGCCTGGGTTTCGTCTAGACATGGTGCTTCGCCCACTCGCTCTTTGCAGACAAGGGGCCTCGACATAGTGCCCTGACATGCCTACACAAGGTGCCTTGGCTTAGTGCATGCTTAGACACAGTGACTTAGCCTAGTGCATGCCTAGACATGGCGCCCTCGGGCCTCACGCCAACACATGCCAAGGCAAGATGCCCCGGCCTAGTGCTTGCCTCAACACGGTGACTCGGCCTAGTGCATGCCTAGACACGGTGCCTCAGCCAAGTGCCATGACATGCCTAGGCAAGGTTCCTAAGCCTAGTGCATGCCTAAACACGATGTTCGCACGCCACGACAGCGTGGCTGCCAGTAAGCAAAAGCCCCACTAGTGCATGTCTAGGCACGGTGCCTCGGCCTAATGCCGTGAACTGCCTAGGTAAGGGGCCTTGGCCGAGTGCCATGCTTAGACACCGTGCCATGGCCTAGTGCCATGACATACATAGATAAGCAAAATGCAACTGGTCTGCTTTCCCTTATACACGGTGCTTCGGCCTAGTGGATTGCCTGCTAGACAGGTGCTCTCGACTCCAGCCATGACATGCTTAGGCAAGATTCCTTGCCTAGTGCATGCCTAGACGGACTTGGCCTTGTCCATGCCCATACCTGCCTCACAGAGCCACCACATGCCTTGCCATGAAGCTCGCCTACTGCATGCCTAGGACACAGTGGACTCGGTCTAAAACAGTGCTTAGACACGGTGCTCAGTTTGTTCCATGACACATGCCTCAGCAAAAGTTCCCGCCTTCACATACAAACACTGCACACCCCCAGCACTGCATATCAATGTTCCGCTGAAACAGAACAGAATCTAATTCCTGCTGAGTGCCACATACGCCCTAGGACATGCCTGAAGCCCTAGTGCTTTCCTAGGACACAAGGTTCGGCATAGTGCCATGACATTCCTAGACAAGATGCCTCGGCCTAGTGAATGCTAAGGCACGATGCCTCATCTCAGTGCCATGCCTAGAAACGGTGCCTCGGCCTAGTGCCATTACATACCAAGATAAGGTTCTTCTGCCTAGTGCTTGCCTAGACATGGTTCTTCGGCCTAATGCTTGCCTAGACATTGTGCCTCGTCCTAGTGCCATGACATGCATAGACAAAGTGTCTTGGCCTAGTGCATGCCTAGACACGGGGACTAGGCCTAGTGCATGCCTAGACAAAAAGCCTTGGCCTAGTGCCAACACATGCCTAGGTAAGATGCCTCGGCCTAGTGCATGCCTAGACACGATGCCTCAGCTTAGTGCCATGACATACCTCGGCAAGGTTCCTCGGCCTAGTGCATGCCTAAACACGGTGCCTCAGCCGACTGCCATGACATGCCAAGGCAGCCGCCTTCAGGCATGCCGAGCACTCGCCAGCTCCAGTGCCATGAACTGCATAGGCAAGGTGCCTTGGCCTAGTGCCATGCTTAGACACGGTGCCTCGGCCTAGAGCCATGACATACCAAGATAAGGTGCCTAGGCCTAGTGCTTGCATAGAAATGGTTCTTTAGCCTAGTGCCACGCTTAGAAATGGTGCCTCCGCCTAGTACTATTCCCTAACATGGCGCCGCTCAGCAATTCATTCCGACGATCGTGTCGCATCAACACCATTTCGTATCGGTGCCCCGTCCAGCGCCTTCCAGACAAGACGTCGGTTTGGTTCATGCATTTAGCTGCCTGAAGCCCCGCGCCATGCCCAGAAAACGGTTCCACTAGCGCCATGACACCAGACGCCTTCGCACCTTAATACCGCCGCAACATCGATGCCCGCCTAGCGCCACGACACGCCCAGACGTTGTGTTCGGCTTAGTGCACGACACCGCGGACTTAATCTGCGAATGCCTGTATGGCGCACCACTTAGCACCAACACGCCCAGGCGGCACGCCCGCCAGCATGCCGACGATCACGCACCCCGCTAGCGCGCCAAACACGGTGCCTCAGCCTAGTGCCACGCCGGGCAGCGGTTCACTCAGTGGTTCCAAAGATCATGGCTCGCCCACTCATGACATGGAAGGGAAGGTGCTCCTACTAGCATGCCTGGGGATTGTTTCCTGGCCACCAGTCAGAACAACCTCTAGGGCATGGCCTCATCCTGAGTGCCAGGTTTACAGCTCTGCCTGCGCCATGACCCCATCTGAATACGCCCCCATGCTCTAAGCAATTACTGAAACAGCTTGCCCAGACACAAGGCCCTGGTCTTGCATGACGTGCATAGTAAAAGGTCCTCGCCCAAAATACCAGACACCGTGACTCTGGGTTTAGTGCATGCCCAGACACGGTGCCCCAGCATCATGCCAAACACACGCCTTGGCAATGTTCTTCAACAGTGTAATGTCAGAACGCCATCGTCTAATGCATACTGGTAATACCTGGTAGTTTCTCAGTCCATGACATGCTCAGGGCAAATCTCCTCACCTCTAGTACGCTCAGACACATTGATCTCAGCCCAGTATCTTAGATGGTACTGACCCACCACGCCCAGGCAACTGTCTGGCCCAACGCTTATTTTACGCTCCAGACAAGCCTAGGTCCAGTGCTTCCTGTACATGGCTCTGGCCTAGTGCCACACATGCTTCAGACACGCCCCACTTGGGTGGCGACCAGGCACGCTCACCCCCAAGCACATGCCTAGAAACAGCAGCCTCAGCCCAGTGCCACCACATACCAAGATAAGGTCTTCGCCTAGTGCTCGCCTTAGACATGGTGTTTCACCTTAATGCTGGCTTAGACACTTTATCTCGCCCCAGCCATGATTATTACCCAGACAAAGTAATTCTGCTCACAGGTGACGCCTGTAATACGGCAGATCTACGAGTATGCTCATAGACACCGCACTTTCCCGCCCTAGTAATTATGCCTAGACACGTGCTTCGCTTAGTGCCATAGAAATGGCGACATGCCCCGCCCAGTGCTTCAGATAGCGTACCGACCCATTTACATTGGCGCCCAGAAAGATGCTCGCCCAGACGCCAAGAACCGTGGTCAACCTTTTCATGCTCAGAAACGGTCTCATTCTAGTCCTGCTGATCTAGATGGTGTCTTTCGCCCAGCGCCACTAGATAAGGTGCTCCTGGTTCTGTACTTCCTGGGATAAGATCATTTAGAAGCATGTATAGTACCCGCGGCTCTATCCGTTATGTCGCAGGAAACTACGCCTCGCTCTAGTGCCATGACACAACGGAGTAAGGTCTTTACCAGGCTACGACATGCGCTTCAACCAGCGCTTGCCTAGACACTCGTTCACCGTGCGCCCCGGATGCCCAGACAGGCGCTCGGCGGCGCACGCCCACATCAGCGACCCGTCATAAACGCCAGGGACACGCGCTCGCCGTGCCAAATACGTCGCGCGACGCTCCCGCCAGTGCACGCCTCATACATCAGACCTGGTCGAGCATGCCAAGATTACCCGCCTCGCTGGCGCCACATCTCTAGCAAGGTTCCCCGCCCGGCGACGCCAAACACCGCGTACCGCTCACTTCAATACGACGTAAAGGCGGCGTAAGCCTGGCCTATGTGGCGCAGAGCCACCCGCTCGCCTAGTGCGTCAGAATCGTCAGCTGGTGGCCCGGTCAGCGCCATGCCAGATGATCAAGGTTCTACCACCGCCATGACACACCCAGATTACAGTGCCTCGCCCAGTACTCCGCAGAGCAGACTACGAGCCGCCAGTACTCACCAGACACGCGGTCACACCAGCCACGACACGCCCCAGACGCATCCTTCGTCATGCGTCAGACACGGTGATTCTGGTCCCAGTGCCTAGCGCGCGGTCGGCAGAACTCCAACACACATGCCTTGCATGGTGCTTCAGCCTAGTGCATGCCTAGAGCAATAGCACTCCTCGGTCTAGTGCATGCTTAGACACCCGTGTGTGCCCTCAAATTCCTTAGTTCCATGACATGCCTAGGCAAGTTCCCACTTAGTGCATGCCTAGACACGCTGGACTCGCCTAGTGCATGTTTAGACACGGTGCCCTCGGCTCTAGTTATGACATGCCTAGACAAGGTGCCTAGGGTCTAGTGCTTTCCAAGACATTTGCTCGCTCAGTGGTGGCACATGCGCTTATCAAGATGCTCCTACTTAGCATGCCTAGGCATCGATAGCTCTTCCAACCTGGTCATGGTGCCTGTAAACGCACCTGCCTAGTGCCATCATTACATACCAAAATAAGGTTCTGTATTCCAAGGTTTGCCTAGACATGGTGCTTCGGCCAAATGCTCTCGCCTCTAGACACCTGCCCCACCTAGTGCCCCATTACGCCCGTACAGGTGCCCAGGCTGAAAATGCCACACGTGACCCGCCTGAGTACGCTCAGACACGGTGCTCGGTCTATGTTAACACATGCCTAGGCAAGATGCCCCTGCCTAGTGCATTCCCCGACACCTGACTCCGCCTAGCGCATGATGCCAAGACACTGTCGCCTGAGTGCCACACATGCCCTGAGGCAAGGTTCCTAAGCCTAGTGCATGCCTAAACACGGTGCCTCGCCCTAGTGCATGTCTAGGCACGGTGCCTCGGCCTAATGCCGTGAACTGCCTAGGTAAGGGGCCTTGGCCGAGTGCCATGCTTAGACACTGTGCCATGGCCTAATGCCATGACATACATAGATAAGGTGCCTCGGCCTAGTTCTTCCCAAACACTGTTTCGCCTAGCGCTTCACAAGACAAGGTGCTCCTGCCTTGAGCCATGGATGATGCTTAGCAGACTCCTTGGTCATGCATGCCTTCTAGTGTAATGTCCAAATCTTACCTTATGTCCCTAAGTCATCCTAATTGAGAAATTCAATTGAACCACAAAACGTCACTCTAGGGAAGCTAATGACCTTGTGTTTTTCTTTTTTAAAAAAACATTAAAACTCAACTAAACACTTGTATACACATTTTTCTTGTTCACATAAACATGCCCCAAAACGATTTTAGGAGTACCCATATACAGGCTGATATATATCCAAAAGTCTCCCAGAATTACATCATTATGATGATAGAGAGAGAGGGAGTCACACTGGGACCACTCACCACACGTAAAAGAGCAAAGAAACACAACTTATGCTTCTTGACTTCGTGAACCTAAAAATATTGCACTTAATGAGATGCTACTCAACAGGATATAAAGCATGATACCTAGTCACACACATTCACATCATCATCATAGTTTCCATTCACTTTAGCGTAAACCAAAGCACTTACATAACTCCTACATATTCAATATCATCAAATGAGAGCACTTAATCATTCATAACATCAAACATACGCACATTCATATTCATATGTATTCCTTAGATCACAATGCTTGCATGTATCCGTTTATCGGTTATGACCTAAACATATCAAGTATCGCCCTCAGAACTTGTGTAAACTTGTAAACTTGATAACTTGTAACTTGTAACTTGTGTTGCTGGCCAGTTTGTATACTTGTATTTGACCCATTAGTCCCTGTTAATTACCTATAGTCACTGAATAAGGCCTGTCATGAATCCTATCTGATCTCCAAATGATCATGGATCTTCATATAATAGCACTTTGTATTATAATAACATTCATAGTTTATCACATAGCTTATCAACATGTTCAAATACACCACTTTGCACTGCATGATAGTCTAATGAACATGATTCTGCACACAACATTGCATGGTTCTATGAACATACTCACACATGGAACATTGAATCACTCAATATAAAAACAAGTTTGCCCATGAATCAATGACAAACAAGAACATGGTACCAAACATTCATATCCACTTCATTAAAATGACGCCCGCATCACCTTAACTGCGCCTGCAATGCCTGCCTGGTCTCCAAAACATATATTAATCACATAAGTCATATAATGTATAACTCAAAACTAAAACATATGAGAACATATAACTTTAATGCCCAACTATTTAAGGAAAGAGAATCCTTATGAATTTCATTAGAACTTCATATTATATACATCCAACATATGATTCGTTTTTTTTAGAAACTTAATCATGTCTTCTACATACAAACATCATATCCTCATATGAGAGAATTTGGCAATGACAAACTCAACCGTTAACAGTCCCCATATAAGAGAAGTTTTTAAACAAACCAAACATGAACTCAACATGAGAATTTGATCAAGACCAATACAAGTTACTAAACTAATATTATAAAATTATAACATATCCGAAAATTAGGGCAAATAAATTAACACACAAGGAGAAACATGCTTTCAAATTTCACATAGTAAAATTGCCAGAATCAGGACAGCATGAGCAATCAGTGTTCAACAGATCATAACCGAGTATAAAAATTGAAAACCAATACTAAGCCTGCAAACCAGAAGACATAACCAACAACTTTTACTGTTTACAACTGTCAAATATTGTGAACTGGAAAAATGAGGTGTAAAATGATCTGAAATGAGCTTTAACACTCAAAGCCATTTGAATCTAGAAAGGATGAGCTTTGCTTGAAACCTAAAAGTTTTCCATCAATTTTGACCATCAATATAAAGGAGAAGAGGAAGCTAAAAATGCTCAGACTACCAGTTTTATTCAGTATTGACACCAAACAATCCTTCAATTATTAATTTAAGATCAACTCCCCCAGAACTTCAATTTGGTCACTTTTAAACTTTGAATCATGACAAAACACATCATATATTCAATGAATACAATAAATAGTTATGTGAATTGGGATAAGTTATTACAATTTCCTCTGAAAAATAAATTTGGCCCAAATTTTTGCAAGCATCAATCTGGGTTAAACGTGGGACAGTTGTCGAAAATTCTTCTCGTCTCACATGCTTCTTCATGGTACATTCTTCCAGTTAGACCACCAATAAAATACCTCAATCGCTTTTTGTTATTAATCAAGATTGTACCAGCCTTTAATAGAAATGAGGTTACCATGATTACTCAATCTCAAACATTGTACCATGAAGATCTGATCTGATTGTAACATATCACGAAAACATCGTTAGAGTCGCACAAGAATTTCGAGGGTAAAATAACCATGTTATGGACCAATCCGAAGCAATTTCATAATGGACAATGTAACGAGACTTAACTTTTCCTTTCTTACTAAAACCGTAACACCCCTTTCCCAAGGTGGAAACCTAAGGAAACCACTGCATTGGTCTACTTCGTCGTTATCCATTAATAACTCTTACTGACTTGTGCCGCTTCAACCTCGTCGATTACTTTAATTTGAATTTCTAGTTTTTCAGATCAATTTAATCCTCCAGATCGTACCTCTTCATCCAACTGACACGATTAATTTCTACCATACAGCTTCATATGAGATTGGCGCCATCACCGCGGCGGCAATGATTATTACATGCACTTCATCAAAGTTATATAATCAATCCCCGACCCTGGAACTCTATACACAAGCCTAAGCATATCTTCAAGTGTCTGATAGTTCTTCAAATGTCCATCTGTTTAATAAAAAGTACATAAAAGAGAGTTTGGTCCCTAAAGTTGCTAAAACCACCTCAAACTAAGTAAATCTTGACTGGGTCTGATACGATAGATAAGTGGTACACACCCAAGTGTAGTCTCAACACTTCATCTTACATACCTTTAAGTTAACCGGTCTAAATGTACAACCCCATCTGATGGGTAAGAAATGAGCTGACTTTTGTTAATTCATCAACACAACCCTATAGCATCATTTTTCCTGAGTTCGAAAAAGTAATCCAAGCATAAAATCCATAGTGATCTTTTCCCATTTCCACTGTATCAGTAAATAATGTGGTCCTTCCCACTGAGCCAGTGCCTGCCTTTACTATTATGTCATACTTGACACAAACGCTACTTTTTCTATACTTTAATAACAAAAGTAATTCTTTCAACATCGATAACATTTTAACTCCCTGGCAGTGGTAATATGCAAACGTGAGCTCATCCAGACTCTTCTGTCATCAACCTCTGGGGCATGATATATCCATCTCGAGCATTAAAGCTCCATCAACATGAATCACAAATTCCTTTACCTTTCCTTGATCCATCTTCTTTCTAAATTAATAATATAATCATCCCGATTTTGTGCTTCTGATTCTCTCATGTAGCACGTGTGTCTTATTTCAGTAGCAAGTAAAGACTCACCCGGTGATACTTGTAACTCTATATTCATCTCTCAATGCAAATGAAACTTCCACTTTAATTTCGTTTCATACACCAAACAATACATTTGCTTTTTCCTGATAAATTCTGCAACATACACATAATCTTCAATGAAATCAAACAACGCCTTGTCTCATATTTAATTCTTTCTGACTCAGCAAATACTTCCAAACTTCTTTGTGATCCGTGAAAATCAAAAGTCTCCCCATATAGGTAAATGCCGCTGGCATTTCAAAGCAAATACAACTCAGCAAGTTCAAGATCATGAGTCGGATAGGAAATCTCATAAGGCCTGAACTGCCTGTAGCCAGACACAAAATGACTCTACCATGTCGCATCAAAACACACCCCCAAACTCGTAAGCATCACTGTAAACAACAAAACCACCAAGACTCACCACCTTGCAACACCGTGGGCTGTGGGTCAACTCGCCTTTAGTTCAAACTATTTTGGTATGCCTCAATGCATTTGATATTCAACATGTCTGGGGAGGGTTTGAATAAGTGCACTATAATGAAAACCTTCCACAAAAGTGCCTGATATTGGCCCACTAAACCCAAGAAACCACGGTTCGCACATTCTTTGGGGTTCCCAGCTCAAACTCAGTTTAATTTTCTTCTGATCCACTTTAATGCCTTCTCCTGGCTACTCAGGCCATGAAATACAAACCCGATCAAGCCAAAATTCACATTTGTCGAACTCGCATACAACCCGCTCCCTTAGTGTTTGGTAACACCATTTTTGGGGATGATTGCGGTTCTCTTCATCTCGTGGAATACACCGTATCGTCATCAATAAATACAATGACAAACTTGTCAAGATAAGGCTGGAACACCTTATTCATTAAGGCCATGAAAATCACGTACCCAACCCCGGCGCAATTTCGCAAGGAATTCATAGCGCCCATAACGGTCTTCGAAAGCAAGGTACATCTCCAGATTTGCTATCCTCAATTGATGATACCGCATCTCAAATCACTTTATAAACACCCTTGCACCTTGTAATTGATCATCAACAAATCATCAATTTCGAGAGGATACTTGTTCTGATTGTTACCCTATCTGCTGGGTCAGGGAGAACCACAACACATTATCTCCACAACCCCATCTTTCTTTTCACAAACAATACCGGAGTCTCACAGATATGCCCTTACTCAATGTATCCTTCTAATAATTCTTGCAACTCGAAGCCACCCTTCAACTCGTGTGAGCCATTCCTGTAGGGGTGTGTCAGAAGTAGAGCTGTCCCTGCAGCAACCTCACAAACCAAACATCCCTGTATCTGGTGGCAATCCTGGCACTCAACAAACAACATCTTGAACTCATTCAACCGGTATGTCTCTCAAGTTTAGCCCCGTCTTTCTAGTATCAATCACATGCAAGTGATATGCTTCAGAACCTTTCCGAATCATCTTACATGCTTTAATTGAGGAAATCAAACAAGTAGGACAAAATTTTACGCTCTCTCCTCGAAAAGACTATTCTGCTTGATTTGGCACATCAAATTCAACTTTTAGTAAAACAGTCACATGCATGATGCTTGGTCAACCAATCCATACCCAAAATGATATCAAAATCATAAAAATGTCATGAGCAATAAATCCGCGACATAGTTCAACTCACCACTGCAACATACAATCCTCGGACAAACACTATTAACTTTAAGTAATTCTCCCCAAAGGAAAGCAACATGCAAATCATAATTCAACGCCGCATCGCTGTATGAATCTGATGCAAATGTTTCGCAGCCATGAATGTCGCGTATTCCAGATCACTCAGTTCACGTTTCGCAACATGAGGTCGCACGCATCTGCTACTACTCGTGCAACAACCGCCGCCGAGAATAAAGATGTTATACCGGTGCTGCTTCGAGGTCGCTGCTCGAGCCTCGGATCTAGCCATATGTTAGTCACACTTGTGTTTCTTCCTGCCCACCTCGAATTCCTCTACTTCTAATCATAGGCAGAACCCAAGACATTTGTTCTCAGCCCCGAACAAGTAGATCTGGAGCCAATTCCACTTGGCTACACCACTTCGCTAGTAAGTAAATCCCGAATCATATGGTCCGTGAGCCCCACATTGAAAACATCCACGCTTATCTTCGACACCGCCTTCATGTCAAGCCACAATGCTCACATATGGGTCTTAGATCAGAGGAGCTTCATTCGACCTCCGCCTAGTGGATACGTTCCACTCCATGCTTGTCTGTGCCCCAACCTCCCAGATCTTTAAGCCAAATCTGCTGAGAGAGGCACTGAGGTCTTCTTCCTTTTTTCCTAAGAAACTAGCACTCTCTTTCATTGCTTCCTTCTTACTTAATCTCTCGATCGAATATCGCGCCCCCAACTTCGTAAAGCCTACGTCACTGGAAGAAATTTACTCGATTGCATAGGTCAGCCTTCAATTTTCGACATTTATCCCTTCCGTAGCAACCATAGGAGGTATAACGAGACAATCGATTAAATTCAAAACTCATAGTCCACTATTGACATGTTGTTCTCCGCTTTCAAGTTCATAAATTCTTTCTCGCTTTCTCATCTTGATAGACCTCCGCATGTGTACCATCTCAATTTTGAAGAAAATATTCCCATTGGAGGATTCGAGGCTGAACAGTGGCATTTGGGACTGTCTCCCACCAATCATATGCATCTCTGTAAATGTAGGACACAAAGATAGTCAAATTTCATCCGGAGTGTAATCGCATCAGCAAGACCCTTTCTCGGTTCTCTTTTAGCCACTTCTCAGCTTCTATTGGATCCGTAGACCCCAAGAAGTCAACTGCTCCATACTTCCTCAGTTTATCGTATCTTCTATCCCTTGGTCTATTTTCAAGTCCCTGTTGTTCTCTTACATTTTCAGGGTGAAATACATGTTGATGCGCATGGTCCAAACCTGAGTCAAGAAGGTTCACAGGTAAAGGATATAACAGATGCTTCTATCTCGTTTGGCCGCTGCTCTCTCTGTGCATCACTATCGTACTATGATCACCGACTTCTTCTATCCCATACAAATGAAATATGACAGCCATATTTATGAACGCTTTATACTGCATATGCCCATGTGAATCACATCCCCGGTTCGCCACCTCACAAATTGTAATGTCCAAATCTTGGTTCTTTTACAACTCTATCATCTTTAATTATAGAAAATTCAACAATCACAAACACAAAGTGAGGGAAACACTGACCTAGAGTTTTTTTTAAAACATTAAAATCAACTAAAACATCTTGTATATTATTACTTTTCTTGTTTATAATTATGTTCAAAACATTTTAGGAGTAAACTATATATACAGTAGTATATTGATTATATATTAAATTAAAAGTCTCCTAGAATACATGATACTGTCATGCGATATAGAGAGTAGAGGGGGTTTCTAAATCACCACTCATGATCGGTAAAGAGCAAAACACAACTTATGCTTTTACCTGTGGAACCCAAAAAATCTTTTTTCAGAACTTATACTGAGATGCTACTCAATGAGGGAGGAAAAATACGATACCTAGTCACACACATTCACATCATCATAAGCCCATTCATCGCAAAACCAGCACTTTATAATTCTACATATTCATATCATCAAATGAGAGTAATTAACTCATTCATAATGACTGCTATACATTCATAGTCTATATGTGGCTCTAGATCACAATGCTTGCATGTAACTCGTTTCTTATCGTTATGACCCAAACAACACATATCTCGGAACCTGCAAACTTAAAACTTGATAACTTGTAACTTGTAAACTTGTGTTGCTGGC
This sequence comes from Tetrastigma voinierianum, assembly GCA_016808115.1. Taxonomy (NCBI): domain Eukaryota; kingdom Viridiplantae; phylum Streptophyta; class Magnoliopsida; order Vitales; family Vitaceae; genus Tetrastigma; species Tetrastigma voinierianum. The sequence goes on along the minus strand of JAEQBH010003897.1, from coordinate 78,931 downwards.
TTTGTATATTTGTATTTAACTATTGTCCTTGTTACTTGTATTTATACATTTGGATATGTTGGTCATAACTTTATCCTCTTATCTTCCATGCATCATGGATCTTTCATATAAACATGTACTGCACATACACATTCATAGTTTATCTACAGAGCTACTCAAACATGTTCTGTAATACAATCATTTTTTATAATTCATAATATAGTTCAATTACTCCCGCAGCCACACATTTCTGTACAGTTCATAAGAGACTGCTATTTAACATTGAACTACGATATAAAAACAAGTCATTCATATCAAATGACAAACAAGAACACATGGTACCAAACATTCATATCCACCGCCAAAAAATGACGTCCCCGTATCACCCAACGCACTGCCTGTAATGTCTGCTCCTCGTGGTCTAATGAGATATTAATCATACATAAGTCACATATCGTACAACTCAAAACCTGAAACATGAGAACATAACTAGTCATTCAACTCGTTAGTTGCGCAGACCTTTGCTGACTCTCAGCTATAACTCTTTAAGATATATAATCAAAGACATGATTCTGTTTTTTTAGAAACTAGATCACATGTCTCAACATATAAAAATCAGCTTCATATTCCATATAGAATTATACAGATTTTCAAACTTTAATCATTATCAGGTCCCCTGTTACAGAACAGCTTAATAAACTACCATAACTCAATATTAGATTTGACGCACTAATATTTTTCAAGCACGAACTAGACATAAAAATATAAACATATCTAAAAACAGTAAATAATTAAATACACATGAGAAATGATGTTTTCAAATTTCACATAGTAAACTGCCAGAATCAGGACAGCATGAGCAATCAGTGTTCAATTAGATCATAACTCTGAGATAAACACAACCAATTACGAAGCCCTTTTTTACAGAAACCTAGAAGAGACATAACCCAACAACTTTCATGTTTACAACTTGTTCAAAACAGAGCGAAGACCTGAAAATAGAGGTGCAAACAGACTGAAACAGAGCGATTTAAAAGCCAGTTTGAATCTGGTACAGATGGAGCTTTTGCTCAAAAAAAAACCAGTTTTTCTCTCCCATTGGCCACACTTAATCTGGACAAATACATAAAGGGAGAAGAGAAGCTAAATGTTCTAGAAAACTCTAAAGCTGATTCAGGTATTTGACAAATTTAAATGGTCCTTCAACAAGTTGACTTACACTAACTCTCAACTTCACTACTACTTGAACTCTTAATCAAGACAAACAGATATCAGCTGAATGTGCATGTCTTTATTTGAAAATGCACATGAATAGTTATGCCTTTGGGATGGTTATTACACCACATGACTGGTTTCTATCCATTTCATGGTGCTCTGCCGTGAGGTGCCAACACATGTCTGCCATGGTGTTTCGCCACCTTATTCTTGTATACAAGAGACTGGTTCCGCTTGGACAGACACGGTGTCTTCAGTCGGTCTGCGCGCAGATGTCAGGGTAAAGTTCCTTAGTCTAGTGTATGCCTAGACACGGTGACTCGGCCTATACTAGATGCAGGCTCTGGCCTAGGCACCGCGGCTGACACCAGGCCCCACTTAATGCCGAATAACATTGCCTGAGACATGGTGTTTAGCTCAGTGGCTTCCTGTATTGTACGGTGTCTAGTGATAGCAAGTTACACATTCCAGACAAGGTGCTCATCAAAATGCCATACCACAGCTCAAACAAAAAGGTCAGAACGCAAGCCCCAAATTAGTGCCATCAGATGTCATCAAGATATGTCTTTTCAAGTTTAAAGGTCATTTAGATGATAAAGTCGCCAATGGCTCTGCTTTGTATAATGTGTCATTCCAAAACATGATATACATTTCAAAGTGGTCTTGGCCTAGTACTTAGACATGGGATCGAGTCGAGTGAATTAGACAAGGCTCACCCGTGCCAACATGCCTAGGTGGATGCCCTACTAGTGCACGCATGACGCACCAGAGCCAGTGGTGCCAGAACTACTCAGCCTGAGTGCACACTCAGCAAAAGTCTTCAGTCTAGGTAAACAGCACTAAATGCTCACCATCCACAATATATGCCATGTGGTATGGCCCAACTTCAAGGTAATGATCAGCAATGCAGGGCTTACAGCTAGTGCCAAGATCAATAAAGGCAGTCTGGCTCTATGCCATGCTTAGACGTTGGCTCTGCCCAGGCCGTGAGATACCCTGATATGTGCCAGGCCATGCTGGCATAAACGCCCAAATGAGCACTTAGGGTCGCGGCCTGGGCCCCACACATCTGGAAAACACCAGTGGCTCTGGCCCAGTGCCACCTCTAATAAGGTGCTCATCAGGGCCATCACATGCTAGACAAGGTGCCTCGGTCTAGTGTTTTCCTAGATATGCCCCAAACCTAGTCCATACTTGCACTGTCCGGGAGTCAAAGGCATGTCAGAAACCTGAGCTCATGAGCGCCATGATACCTGATGGTGTCTTCAAATGAGCGTCACTTTAAACATCACACGCCCACTGAGTACAGCATTATGCCTGTATGGTGGAGCACATTAGCGCATGCCCAGATACCAGCACCCCACCATGACGTCAGACGGGTGCTCAAGCAGCCAATGATATGTCGGCAGACACGCTCTGGCTTTAGCGGCATGCCAAGATATTTGATTCCCAGCGCATGCCAGAGACAGTCTCAAAAACATAGTTCCATGATTAGTCTAGGGCAGCACTCCTCGACCATGATGCCTGACACAGCCCGCCCATCGTATGACATGCGGGCGCATGGCGCTCGCTCAGGGCTGAGGGCACGTGTCGTTCAGGCCGAACGCTGTGGCAAATGATTTGAGCGCCATGGTTACTAATGCGCCCCACTGAGGTCATGACCACCGATAACGGCCTCGCTCAGCGCTCCAAGACACGGAGTCGCTTCAGTGGTCACACGACTGAATGAGAGTGGGCGTTTAGATACACTTCAATAGAGTTGAACACTGCGATGCTCCTCGTGTCAAGCTCCGCCTAGCGCATGCCTAGAAACCCGCCATCGGCCACGCCCACACCGTTCTGCCTAGTTCCATGACATGCTCAGGCACTTCCTCAGCCAGCGCATGCCTAGACATATCGATCAAACAGCGCGCCTAGACATCGGTAAGCTTCGCTTCAGCCATGCCTGACACCGCGCCCCGCCCAGCGCCAGCACGCGATGCGTCGGCACATGCGCCCAGGTTCGCTTCAGACATGGTGCTTCCCGCCAGCGCCAGCCATGACTAGACAAGATGCCTTTCTCAACAGTGCGCATGACCAGGCATCGCGCTCGCCGGCGCCGCGCCAGAAACGCACGGTCGAAGCACCACATACCAAGATACGTCTTTTCGCCAGTACTCGGCTTAGATTACAGGCTTCTACTGATGTTTTGCCGCGGACGCTGCACTTCGTCCCAGCTATACACGCCCTCGACAGCGCCTTTGGCCTAGTGCATGCCTGGGATTGACGGACGTTTAGCGCACAACACCAAGCCTCACTTAGTGCCAACACATGTCAGCAAGATGCCTACTAAGGTGAATGCCTGAACACTTGACTAAGCATAGTGCATGCCCAGACACGTGTCTCCGTCTGAAACACACATACACCAGTAAGGTCCCAGCCTAGTGCACTTCAAACACCAAGCTTCAGCCCACTATCTGACATTACAATGCAAGGTGCCTGTTTAAGCAGCATGCTCAGCATCTATGCTCAGGTCCAAGATCAGAACTGACAGTAAGGTCTCAGTCCACACATGCTTGTAAGGACTTTTACCTCATCAGTGTTTAGCACATACCTGAGATGAAGATGCTCAATTAGTGGCCCAGCTTTCAGCAATGCGCCGGCCCAGTGTACTGACATGTGTCTGAGATGATGCGCTGGCATTCAGTGCATTCCCAGATGACTGTGGCTCGACCAGGCATGCCTAGACACTAGCTCCCCTGGCCTAGCACAATGCCCATACACGGTGCCTCAATATAGTGTCATGACATCTCTAGCTGGTGCCTATTCAGGTTCTTTAGGATGATATACTTTGGCCTGTTACAAATGCCTAGACAAGATGCACCTAGTGATCCCCAGGGAACGATAGTCTCACTAATGCCCCGCCAACAGCTTCCTGCCACACAGACGCTGACACCTAAACATGTCTTTTCGCCCATAGTGCTCACACTCAGACAAGGTGTCAACCCAGTGCTTACCTATAGACACGGTGCCCGTCTAGCGCCACTGACATGCCCGACTGAGTGTCTTACCTTGAACTGGTGCCTGACACTGATCTCTGCCTATCAGATTCCTGCATGACCGGCGTCTCTAAGTTAAGCACTACGCCCACAACGTCCGGCCCATGCCATGATCATTTGTGATGTATGCGCCCAGGTCAGTGCTTCCCAGACATGGTGCCTGGTCTTCCAGTCCATGACATGCCTATCATGACGCTCTGGTCGGCGGATGCCCAAAGACGATGTTCTCCCACTCGTACATGCCTAGGAAACGGTGCCTCGCCTAAGGCTACCACATTCAAGATAAGGTTCTTCGGCCCAGGTTCGCTCAGACAAGGTGCTCGCCCACGCTCACCCAGACACGGTGCCTCGTCCCATCTCCAACACATGCCTAGGTAAGATGCCTCGGCCTAGTGCATGCCTAGACACTCCACCCACCCTTAGTGCATGCATGCAAATGTGCCTAGCCTCAGGCCAAGATGATCTGCAGGCAAGGTTCCTCGGCCAAGTGCATGCCTAAACACGGTGCCTCAACTCATCCACATGCCAAGGCAAGGTGCCCCGCCCAGTGCATGCTTAGGAACTGCCTCGGCCAGTGGATTTGTGGCATACACCCCTACCATACGTGAACACAGGCAAGGTGCCTTATTTGTCCATGCTGAGACGATGTGCCCAGCTCAGGCCATAACATGCTCCGATAAGTGTGTTCCAACCAAAGGTTTCTGCTCTAGAAACGATGCTTCAGCCTAGTGCTTGCCTAGACATGAGCTTTACCTAAGGTCGCCTTAGTGGTAACTGGCTCTATCAGCAATGACATGGCCTGGGTTCAGTGCCTCTCAGTGAATGCTCGGATCAGGAGATCAGTCCTAGTGCATGCCTAGACAAGACACCAATGAGTGGCATGGCCAGAACCAGCCTCAGCCCAGCTACGCCAGAACTGTGTCAATGAGCTACGCGACACACCATATGTCTTCACCATGCTTCTTAGATCGGTGTTTCCACCAGTGTTTCGCCAGACACTGGCACTCGCCACCGCTTTCATGAGATGCCAGATATGGTGCTCGCCTAGTGCACACTGACACGGTGACTGGTTCATACGCCTTGATAACGCGACTCGGCCCATGGAGCGCTCACGCAGAACGCGGTCTGTCAATGTCAGACACATGCCTACTAGCAAATTACGTTTAGCAACAAGTCGCCAAACCCCGCGATGATCTTTAGATACGCACTCACCTAGCGCTTTCCTAGACGACGTGCCTCGCCTTGTGCCATGATATGCCTAGACAAGATGCCTCGGGCTCTAGGCAGTGCCCAGCACAGCACCCCATCCTAGTGTCATGCCTAGAACTGGTGCCTCTGTCTGAGGACAGGCTCAGATTGACGGTGCCTCAGTCAAACACGCCCAGACACTGGTGCCCGGGGCCTGAGTGCCACGACATGCCCAAACAAGGCCCTTGGTCTAGTGCTTTCCCAGACGGGTACTCCGCCTTAGTGCCATGACATGCCCAACAAGATGCCCCAAATTTAGTGCTTGCCCAGGGCACTGCCTCACCCTAGTGCCATCTGGTGCTTGCCTAGACCCGCGATTGCCTCGGCTGGTGCGTACGCCAGGAGCGATTGCCTCGGTGGTGCCGCGGAAGCATGCCTGAATCGCACGGGTTCTTGACTCGCGGCTTGGCTGAACATAGTGCCGACCTGGTGCTTGCCCCTGAGCGCGGTTGCCTGCGGCCTAGTGCCATGACATGCCTAGACAAGGTGCCTTGGCTTAGTGCATGCCTAGACACGGTGACTCGGCTTTGATGCGTGCACGAGCGGCGATTGCCTGGCTTTAGTGTCATGACATGCCTAGGCAATGTTCCTCGGCCTAGAGCATGCCTAAACACGGTGCCTCGGCCTACTGCCATGACATGCCAAGAAAAGGTGCCTCGGCCTAGTGCATGCCCACAGGCCGCGATGCCTCGGCCTAGTCTTGTGAACTTCCTAGTAAGGGGGCCTTGGCCGGTGCCACATGCTTAGACTACGATTGCTCTCGGCCTAGTGCCATGACATACCTAGATAAGGTGCCTCGGCCTAGTGCTTCCCTAGACACGATGCTTGACCTGAGTGGCAGCGAACCGCGGTGCCTCGGCCTTTTTCCATGACATGTGGATGAAGCGAGGTTCATGGCACCGGTGCATGCCTAGACGACTTGGCTGGTACAAGGCGCTGAACATACTACCGGTAGTGCCAGCACATGCCTGGGCAAGGTGCGCGACTGGTTGCATCGCTGAAATGGTGCTTGACTGTTTGCATGCCTGAACGCGGTGTCTCGGCCTGGTACCGTACCTGCGACACGGTGCTTGGGCATGTATGGCGTTCTGGGCAGGTGCCTGGTCTAGTGCTTTCTTAGACACGGTGCCTCGGCCTATTGCCAAGGCATGCCTAGACAAGTGATTCGTGCCACGATGGGTGGTGAATCAATGTTATATACCTGAGTTCCTCCCTACGCCGTGGTCATTTCTTTGCCAGTATAGTGAATCTAGGGTCGAACACGGGATGGGTTTTCATCCTAGAAATGGTTTGCAAGTCTTGAAGGTAAAGAACTTCTTGGACTCTTTAGATTGTGTTTCAAAAAGCGGTGGGAATGGTTTGAAAACTGAAAAGTGCCTTAGCGAAAGTTAAAGTGAAAAGATTACTTTGAAGATTTAGGTTACTAACTTGGCAAGTTAGGGCAAACAAGTGTCCTCGGGTTTTATCCTCGCGTTATGACATGCAACATATAGTCCATGGCATAACCGGATCTATATTTAACTAGCAAACCTCACCCATGAAACATCTCCTATTTGAGTTAAGCAGATATGCGATTATGGCCCACTTTTAGTTTAAAACCACAACATTAAATTATCATTTTAAGAACATTAAGACCATCTAAAGAACAACGATTGCATCTCACCCGAGCACTGCATCCTAAAGCATGGAAGTATTGGCCAAAATAATAACAGTAAATGTTGGCTAACCTAATTTGAAGAACCACAACATGTAAATATTATCTCGGGAGGCTCATTAAAGCCATCCTAAAGAACAACGGTCCTAAAGCATGGAAGTATTAGCCAAATCAATAACATCCCATGTTATGCAACTAAGTTTGAGAATAAGAGCCATAAATACACTACCCGTGGCTTTTAATACAAGAGGGCGACATGCATGCCCGCCGCAAGCTAGCCCTTGCTCTTCTAAAGAAAGGAAACAGCCAGCATCTCTTGAGTTGTCATCCTCGAGGTGTGTTTAGCGGCAGGAAAGGGGAGAGAAAGAAGAAAGAGAGAGAGAAGAAGAGAAAAATAAAACAATTTATTTACAAAAGCAGTAAAAGAAATAACTACAGATCACGAAACTTGTATTCCTTCTATCACTCTTTCTTTTATTACAAAACATGAAATTGTTATAAGCCTCCTCAAGGTATGGAAACTGCAAAAACCCTAATAACTAGGCTAAGTTATAGGACAATTGGGTAATAAACCAAGTTTGGGCGGTTGCATTAATTACGAGGATAATGAGGCTGTAATTTGACTGAGGTGAGAATTTGTTAATTAGCGAATTGGCAGGGTTGTGGTGGCGTAACTAGCGAAATTGGCAAGGTCTAGCGAATTTGGCAAGAGTTGAAATTTGTGTGAAATTTATTAAATGTGAAATTGTCGGTGAGAAGCCAATTTGTAGATACGATCTTGATTGGCTAGCGAATTTCGCAATTTGTCTTGAATTGCGAAACGGTTGCGAGTTGGTTGCGAAGTCGCTAAGATTGCGAATTGATTGAGGTCGCTTGCATTCTTTATTCTTCCTGCTTCCCATCCCTATCTTCAAGCGCATCTCATTTCCTTCGCCTTGCCTTTGTTTTATCGATTTTTTGGGCTTGTTGATGGGTGAGACTAAACTTCAACCTCATGATCGATCATTTGCATTGAGTTGAAGTCCAAATGTGTATAAAGTCTACAAAACAACCAAAAACACCCTCAAATTGGTATAAGTGTTACTGAGTAACATGAACACTTGATTAGGATATATGACATGATTAATGATCAAAAGTACTCAAAACCTATCTAATAGGGTTGAAATTGCACTTTTTGAGCCTTAATCCTTGGCAAAGCGTTGCTAGTCCTTAGCAATGCAAAATGAGTGAGATGCATGTAGTGATTTTCAAAGGTTGTGTTTCAAAAGGTTATTGTACTTATATACAAACTAACATTACTTTAAAGTGAACAATTGAAATCAACATTTGAAAACCTATATACAAGAATAAATCCATAAGAGAACAATTTTTAGAACAACCTTTGTTTCCATGATTTTCAACTTGGATTTCCACTAAATCTAATGGTTCATTTTGTATCTAGATTGAGTGATAAAATGCAAAATTGTTTCCCCCTCCCCAACTAGCATTGACATGGCCTTAAATGTTGAACAATTAAGATAATTTGTTACACTTCTCTTAACTTTCTCAATTATATTGTAGGATTGCACAATGCTTAAAATCCGACTTCACAGAGTCCATGTAGCGAGAGTCGCAAGCTGACTCCCCAGCGATTAAGGTTTAGGGCATCAAGCCAAAAGGATCAAAGACCCTTGCTCTAAAACTGCCGGACTTCAATGCGACGAAAATCAAAGCACCTGGTCGCTCTGATTCTACCTATATCCACCCATGCGAACCTGAAATGATGACTCGACGATGAAGGCTTAGGGCGTCCGGGTTTCAAAGGCTTTTCGCCATACACCCCTCGGACCGTGCTCGGGTTTCAAGCAAAACTTCACGATTTTATTTTCTTTTCTTTCTTTTTCTTTTTCTTTTCCTTTTTGGAAGACAACATTGATCTTGATTGTTGGTAACTTCGAGCCCTATTCTAGGTTGTCAGCATGCACAGGCGGCTGCGAGTGGAAGGAGCATACCAATTCAACCCTATTGAAACAATCTGAGAGTGCGTGTGTGACATAGCATAAGGAAATTTCCAAGTTGAACATCTTCTTTGGAGCAGTGGTGAACACAAATTGTTTCAAGCATGGCATTTGTTAATTAGCATATAGGTGAAATATGATGATTAATTATCCGAATTTAAAGCGATTCAATTTATTCAATTTAAAACAATTCAATTGTTCAATTTGAAACAATTTAATTATGTAGTTTGAAAGAAAAACACATACTTGTACATAGAGACCTGATAAACACAATATACAAAAATGAATATATATATATGTCTGAGTAGCTTTTGATATAGCCAAAATGGCTTAATACATGCATAACAGGCTACACAAAAAAATATCCTTGCCTACTGGCTAATACAAAAATCATAATCAAATTAGTAGGCGGGTTGATAAAGGTGAAACTATACATAAATCGAAAGAGACACAACACTTTCATTCTTGTGGTGGTGGTGGTGAAAGCTCTGCGTTATTGCGGGATATCCAATGAGGTTGCATCGGTGGGAGGCGATCTCTCTCGGGGAGTAGGATCATGAGGAAGACCCCGGGTGGGTCATGATCTGGTGAAGCATGGAATGGCCTTTGTCCCAAAGTGGCCTCGGCTGAGACGATCACGGTCATGTCTTTGCGTCTTTGGGGCACGCACAGTGGTACATAGTGTGCGAGATCGCATCCCATCCTCCAGCCATCTCCCTCAGGCTAACACGTGTATACTACGGTGGTAGTGTCTGCCGAATATGAAGGCAGGGCATCTGTAGGATCTGCGGGTGCGGAGTAGTGTGGGGAGATGGAGGTGAGCGATCTGAAGCGGGAGTGGGACTCCTGCGTACCTCGGGTGCGGAAGCGGGTGGATCATCTCTGTGGCGCATCCTCCAGCCTCCTCACCCAGTGCCTCCTCTGGTAGTCGCTGGCGTATATGGAAATGGGTGGCATAGTCATAACCCGGTCCAGTACTCTTTGACATACCTGTATCTCATCTGGGCTCTTGCCAAGTCCATGTAACCGAGCTGCCGGAAAGAGAGGCTTTGAATGCATAAGTGATATGCCTCTCACTTTGTGGTCCTCTGTGGACATCTCATTAAGCTGTGGTGAAGTGTGCAGACTCAGGTGAGACTCCAGCAGGAGAATGTGAGATAGATGATATAGAGTAGACCCACTCTGCGCACCAGCGCCGGGAGAATAATCAAATCGAATGTTGATCGACGACGCCGGCGAGAGCTTCTCGAAGTCAGGTGAGCCGTTGTGGTTTTATCCGCGGCCGATCTTGCAACCGCTGGCGGAAGATGAGGCGAATCTCGCCTTCAAACGCTCGCGGCGTTATCAATCTCAGAAATTTCTTGAGAAATCTTATTGGAATTTGAGTACACCTCGGCGGTCATCTATCTGAAATGGATCTCGATGGACCATACGCATCGAGAGGTCATGGGTGGTAGAAATTCTTGGGACCACTCTCTGGGTATTAAACATCGTGCGATCATGTCAGGAGGCGAATACCTCGATCAATCGCCGACTCCTGGTATCACAGGGTCGGCCATCAATCGAGGAGCGTCGTGAACGACTCCTGAAATGGTCGGCTACGTATATACGCATTCCCCGAGGAATGGGGTGTCTACGAACATAGGCCTCGATCCGCGAGGCGTGATAGGCTAATGATCGTCGCCTCTGTAGGCCAGGCCCCGGAGATGGTGGGGGCACAGTGGAAGATGGCTTCCTTTGGGCCCGATGCGGGCCCGGCTTGGGCGGGCCCTCCTAACTCTCTCCTCCGTGATACCCAGAGGCGATGGGGCGGGGTCACGTCCGCCCGTTGTCTTTTGTCTGTCCCAGGGTTTCTGCGAAATTCGATCTGACGAGCTAGCGGGCGGGACGCGGGCGAGTGATGTATGGCGTGTCTCTGTTATATATAACTGATTACCCAGGAGCTGGCAGTTGATGTGATCTGGTGGTGCCAGTGAGTTGGACAGCCCACCCTGTCTCTCTCTCATCTGACCTTTGTATCATTTGTGTGTATAAAATAGCTGCTTGAAAATGTAGACTCCTTTGAATATGTGGATTTAAGGGTACTGTATGTGAAATGAAGCTCTCTGGCTGCTAAGCCGCTACGAATACCCTCACTAACCCGAGGCTGGTGGCGAGACGAAAATGGGCCATGAACTAATCGGTCGAGGCTCGAAACGAACTTTAGTCTTCGAGGCGGGGCACAAAAATGAACCCGGGGCCACGGCGTGTGAAGCTCCCGAGGCAGTCTTGCGTGTGGTGAAAGGCAGTCAACGCTGCTCATTTAAAACAACCACCTTGTGTGTCGGTCGGGGCTCACGGTATGCTTAGGCTAAGGCTCGGTGGTCTGATGGTTGGGATGCGGGGGACGGCGGCGATCGCTGGATCTGAGAGCGACTGGGAAGCCGAAAGGCGCGGTTGTGGAAGCTCGAGACCTGCGAGGGAGGAGAGAAATCATGGAAGTGTGTTTTTAGGCTGACCCTCATTTTTATAAGCGGCAGGGAGTGGCCAGAAGGGTCTCTCGCCCATTTTCACTTAAGCCGGTAATTTTGGCCATTTGGCCTCTGCAATACATCAAAATTTTAAAATTAATTACTAATATTAAATAATAATATAACTAAAATTTATTGTTAGCAAATTTACTATAATACTATGATTAGTATTTGAAACATACTATTTTCATATACAACTAAATATAAGAAAGGAAAAAATTGCTAAGTTAAAAAATTTTTGAAAAATTATTTAGACTAACAGAATTAACTAATATAAGACAAAAATTAAATTTGTGAGCGCAATCAGTTTTTTGAAAACACACGAACCGAGTTCGAGTTCGTGATACCGAGGGTGGGGAGGATGATCTCACCCGACCGGTACGGTGGCTGGCCGGCTCGTGATGTTGTTGGCGTAAGTTGGTTTGTTCCTACGGAATGGTTGTGGATTCGAGCAATTGGCTTGCAATTGCGGTGTTGTTAGCAAGACAATTCTCCTTGTCATCAGTGATCACTCCTTGCTTTCCTTAGCACCTTTGTACACACTGTGATCAAGCGAAACAACCTCATCGGTCATATGATTTTCGAGTTTCAAACAATTTGGGTTAGCATTGAGTGAAGATGTTCGGCACTCCATTGTCGTGTCACCAAAGTTAATTGCGATCCCATTCGGAATATCAATTTATTATTGCATTGGCGTGTGGCCGGGGAATGGTCTCCCTAAAATGATGATTGGCACGTGATTGGGTTCATTGGAATTTGGTGCGGTGTCGAGGGACTACAAAATCTCTTGGATAAGTAGAAATTGTTGATTTTACAGGACATCTGACTATCCTTGGGGATTTTCAGCGATCTATCGACCCGATGAAGTGTGATTGCGTAGGTTTAAGCTCACTAAATCTATTTGCATGTATCTGCGAAAATGGCATAGATTCACAACGGCTCCTAAATCTAGCGATACCTTGTGCTGATTCCCACGATATTGGCGGTATTGTGGGGAGAACCCGGGATCCTTGTACTTAGAGGGTATTTGCTTTGAATTATGGCAGCGACATGTTGTTGAAATGCTTTCTTCTCAATGCCTAATCCCTTCTTAATTGTACGAATCTTTCAAAAATTTTGCATAAGCGGGAACTTGTTTGATTAGGTCCGATCGGAGTATGTTAACCTTCACTTGCCTTAAAACCTCGAGAATGCCTTTGTTGAAATTTGCCTTCTTCTTACCTCCCCTAAGTGCTTGTGGAAATGGAGGTGGTATCGCGGTATTTCATTGAATCCTCCTCTAGGAGAATAGGCTCGAGGTTTAATTCTTCTCCCACTGCCTAGGTTCTTTAACGGGTTTTGGCATAGGGTGAGGAACCAGCCTGCACCACTTCTCGGGGGTGATTATGGCCTTTACCTCATCCGTTTCCTGAATTGTTGGATAATCTATCTCATGAATTCCTTTAGGATTTGGAAGCTGTTTGTGATGGAAACCTTCCATTCTCTTATTACGCCAAGACTTGTTGATCTTGGTGATTGAATCTGTAGGTTATCAATTTTAAGTTGAGATTGCTCCTCAAGCCCATCTATTCTCTTATTCAATGTACTTTCACAGTATCAATCCTTTGTACTTGATTCGCATTAATTCCTTTGTTCAACAGTTGCCGCACACCTTACTCAAATTCAATATGGCTTGCTCACGGAGAAGAGGACAATTGGTTGTTGTAACTTGTGAGGAAACCAAACTGAGGCTTAGCACACGAGGGGGTACATAGCGGGGGGTTGGGTCTCAAGTACTGAATTAGGGTGATTCACTCGATTGGAATTGTAGGTATTACCATATGGAGCATTAGTTATTTGTGGCTTGTATTGTCCTACGATTGACTTTCATTCGACATCAAATCCTTCTTTGCGGGGACCATAGGACCTTTGATACGTTGGAATATGCGGGGGATTGAAAATTGGTCTGAAGGATTAGGCGCTACGAGTTTCCCGATCGGCTTTGCATGCACCTCTTAGATTTGTTGCCTTGAAAGCTCCTCACCTTCTGGTAGGTTGGAAATCCTAGCTCTCATTTCTATGTCTTCGAGGCTGGTGCATACATCCCACCCCTTTGGTTGGTGGTGGTTTCATCCTATCGTTTCTCTAGGGTTAAGTTCATCGACCCTTAAGTTTCGGCCGCGTAATTTAAAGAAATCCATGGCTTCGTCGGGATGTTTTGCTTAAAAAGTCTCCCAGCGCATGGTTTCTAGGCGCACCATGGCGGGGAGACATACCACAGAAGTGGTTCACCAACATCCATGTGTCCGGCCATGGTGTGGACATGCAACGATGGTTTCGTAAATCTCCCGACAGCGGTAAAATCTCGCCATCTGGCTACTTGAGTATAAATTTGCCTTTGCAAATTATTAGTCTTGTGTGGCCCGAAGAACTTTTTCAGAATTGAAACTGAAGCTATTAGAAGCTTCCTAATGGTTCTAGGCCTCAATGAGTTGAGGCATATCTTGCCTTGTCCTTGAGAGTCGATAAAATGCCTTTAGCTTGTGAATCCATGTGAAATCATACCTTTTCATGAAGGTGGCACAGGCTTCCTCCTCAATCCCTTATGTGAGTGTATGGATTTTTCATTTTCCGCTGCATGATATGTGGGGAGTAGGGGGTACCAAATAAGGCCTCAACTGCTGCATGCCGGCGGGGAGAATGATACGAGGATGGGGCACTAATACAGGAGATTGGATGTGATCCCTCATGGTTACATGTGCATTTGGATTCATAGGGATTCTGGTTGACTTTGTTGTTGATTAGTGCTCAAAAAAGTGCAATTTGAACCACATATTAGATAGGTTTTGAGTACTTTTTGATCCATTAATCATGTCATATATCCCAATTGAAGTGTTGAGTCATCTTAAGTAACACTTATGTCAATTTGGTGTTTTTGGTTGTTTGTAGACTTTTGTACACATTTGAACTTGAAGCCCTCAAATCTGAAATGATCAATCATGAGGTCGGAAATTTAGTCTTAACGCCATCAACAAGCCCGAAAATCAATGGAAAAACAAAGGAAAAGTGGAGAAATGAGATGCGAGTTGAGACGGGCCCGAGAGGCATGCGGGAGCGACAAAGCCCGAGAAATTTACGCGGCTTTGTTGCAACCAGTGCGATGTAGCGAATTTGTGACGTTCGCGACCCATTCGCCCGATCTGGCGAATTTATAAGCCGGTTCGCAATCTCGGCTGGAGTGCGGAAATTCGGCTAGCCAACTTGCAGCGTAGGTTCGCGGTCGCTTCTCGCGGTGATTTCGCTAGCTTAGCGAAATTTCGCTAATAGCGAAATTCGACCTTGCCAGGTCGCTAAACACTTGCCAAATTCATTAGACCCTTGCCCGATTTCGCTAAACGCGCCAAATTCGCTAATTAGCGAAATTCTCCTATGCTTGAGAATTTACGAGCCTCGTCATCTTCCCGTGTAATTAATCTTGAACCCCGCCTTCAAACTTGGTTTATTACCCAATTGTCAATAACTTAGCCCTAGTTATTAGGGTTTTTGGTAGTTTCATACTTGAGGAGCTATAAATACCCTGAATGTTTTGTAATAAAGAGGAGGGATAGAAGAGAGAATTAGACCCTAAGAATTTTTGGTGATTTGTAAGTTTTCAGTACTACTTTGCTTTTTGTAAATAAATTGTTTTTATTTTAGTTTTGCTTTTATTTTCTCTCTTCTCTTTCTATCTTCTTTCTTCACTTTCCTACCGCTAAACACACCTCTCGAGGACGACAACTCAAGAGATGTCAGCTGCCTCCTCCTTCAAGAGTGAAGGGAAGCTAGTCAGGGTGGGGTTAAGCATGTCGGGTCTCCTTGTACTAAAAGTCACTTTTAAAGATATACATATGGCCTATTCAAAATTCAACATAACACGGGATGCATTGTCTGGGCTGGAATACTTCCATGCTTTAGATCCAAAGGTTTAGCGATGTGCACTGTGGTCTTAGACGGTCCTTACTTGCCTCCAGGTAGCATTTTTACATGTTGGTTCACCAGATTAAATAACATTGACTTCTATTGTTTTCACTGAATACTCTCCATACTCTTAGTGGTTCAAGGTTCAGTGAGATGCACTGCGATTTCCTTAGGATGGTCTTTACTAGCCTCTACTAATACTCTCCATACTTTGGGGTTCGTTGCTCCTGAGAGATGCGCTGATTCTTAGATGGTCTTTACTTTAAATTTTTAGAAAACGGTTAGGTGAATGTTGTGGTTTTAAAAACAAAAGGGGCTTAATCGTATCCCGGTGGTTGACTACATAGAGGATAAAACCCGGAGGGACATGTGTTTGCCCTGAGCCTTGTCAAGGTTGGTGACCTAAATCTCAGTGTTTAATTTCTTCACTTTAATTTCGCTTACCATTTTCTGGCCATGATTTTCTAAATAACCATTTACGCCTTTGACACAAACTGAAAAGTCCAAATAGAAAGCCTTACCTTCATGCCCTGAATGTGTCCATTTCTAGATGAAAACTCCATCCCGTGTCTCGACCCTAGACTCACTATACATCGGCAAAGAGCTCGACCACTAAGAAGAGCAGGAACTTCAGGTAGAGTAAAATTCATGGATTTTAGTCTCAAATTTTTACCGTGGCACTAATCAAACGTGCTCGCTGTGTCAGACGGTGCCAACCACCGATGGTAAGTTAAGGTGTACTTGTGGATCAACATCACAAGTAGGGTTGCAATCCTTTACTCTTTTATAACCTGGCCAGAACCCACTTCATTTAAATAAAGAAGAATCGTGACCGTTTTTTCATTTCATTATTTTTAATTTGTTACTTAATTTTAACCTTGCAATAAAAAAAAAAAAAGTGTTGCAGATGGGCCAGGTGCCATATTTGTCATAGAATCCATTCCAAATACTGGATTTGAAACCTATAAGGTAAGCAGCTCGGTTCTCAAAAATCGACTGAGAGAAATGGAATCCCCATGGCGGGAGAGCACATACTGGAGGGTAACCTCAGAGCTTACATGACTATGAGGGATTACAGGAACCTTCCATACCAAAGGCAACAACCACAGAGAGAACTAAACCCACCAGTCCATGAGGGACTATGGGAGAGACCAAACGGACGAGTGCACTGCCTATAGTGTTCCCTCAACTTATGCACCTCTCTCGACCTCCATAAATATTCCCCACTTCTCAAAGAAGACAACCACCTCACCCTTATCCCCCCGGTTGAACAAGCCATCCTAAATCTGAGCAAACAAGTGGACAATTTCATAGAGGATAGTGTGGAATGTTCAAAGCATTAGTGGAAATTGAGATACAAAATAAGAGCTCTACTAAGAGAGGATCTGGAGTGGACATCAATGGAAATGAGCTTAAATTGACAACTTGCGCAGCCCAATTTAAAGTCATTTCAAGAGCTTGACGTATGGCAGGGAGGGAAGGAGGAGTCAAGAGACGAGTGTCGACCTAAACAATTTCAAGTAAGGTGTTCAATCGCAATCTCGTGAGGGAATTGAAAGTGGAATCATTGGGAAGCTCTCGAGGAACTCACAGGATGCCCCGGGCGACTTCGCCTGACAAAAGAAGAACAAATCACGCTCTGTTAACCGAGAGAGTAGTGGACATGAAACAAAGGGGAAGAGCCCCAAGAACCTATCCTTCAACCAATCCTCATGAAGTTAAATCCTAGTGCCACGCTCAAGATGTCAAACACCTGATCGCCAAGAGTTCTAAATGTATCAAGCAGTTCTACTTCCACTCGCACTACACTCACACTGCAACAAAATCAAAACCCACGAAGATCTGTACTCCCAAAGCTAAGTCCAACCTATCACAAAGACACTTTAATTCTGGCCTTTCATCATCATGTTCATGAGCGATAACCTGAACCTCAAACATCCACCACCAAGGCCACCCCATCACCGCCAGGTTGCAAAACATTAGAAGACCAGTGGCTTCTCAGACATGCCTCGCCACTACATCAAAGAAGCATGGCAAATGCCTACATCGCATGGCAGTTAGTGGAATACTGTTTACATGCCTAAAGCCTGGAGCACCTTAACTCTCAAAAGATTTCTAAGTTCCACGCTCCAAGCCACTCGGATATGTCGGGCAAAGAATTATAGTATTTCACCACCACCACCACGTTGAAGGAGGTGGTTAGGTCTCTTTTTTCGGGTTTATGTATAGTTTCAGCTTATGACTAACGCCTACTAATTTGATTATGATTTTTCAGGATTAGCCATAGTAGGCAAAAGTGATATGTTTTTGTGTAGCCTGCTATGCATGTATTAAGCCATTCGCTATATCAAGCTACTCGGGATTATATATATATATATCTCAAACTTTTCGTATATCAGGTTTACTGCGGTCCCCTATGTACAAGTATGTGTTTTCTTTCGTAACCACATAATTAAATTGCTTCAAATTGAACAATAGGAAATGCTTCAAATTGAACAATTGAATTGCTTTAAATCGATAATCGAATCATCATATTTGCTTACCTATATGCTAGAATAATGTTATGCTTGAAAACAATTTGTGTTCAAATAATCGCTCCAAAGATGTTCAACTTTGGAAATTTCTCTTTATGCTAAGGTGTCACACCGCACTTCGCATTGTTTCAATAGGTTGTAAATTTGTATGCCTCCTTCCACTTTGCAGCCTACTTTAGGCATGTTGGACAACCTAGGATAGGCCTGGAAGCACTAACAATTGAAGACCAATGTCATTCTTCCAAAAAGGAAAAGAAAGAAAAAAGAAAAGAAGAAAAGAAAATAAAGTCATGGAATTTTTGCTTGAAAACCTCAGCACGGCCCCGAGGGGTGGCGGCTAAAGTCTTGAAAACCCGATGCCCTAAGCCTTAATTGGTCAGAGTCACTGATTTTGTGGTTCGTTACACGGTGATGTAGGAATTTAGCGACCAGTGCTTTGATTTTCAAGTCGCTTGAAGTCCTGGTGAAGCTCTTTGTGAGTTAGTGGTCTTGATCCTTGGCTTGATGCCCTAAACCTTAATTGGTTGGGAGTCATCGGTGGACCCTCGCTAAGGTGGACTTCGTGAAGCTCTGATTTAAGCATTGCACCCTACGGTGTAGATGAATAAAGAAAGAAAAGTGCACTAGGCCCTATCTAGTTGTTCAACAACTTAAGGCCATGTCGTATGAATGGGAGTAAAGGGTAATTTTGCGCTTTATCAAGGACCGTTACAAAAAGAACCATTACTTAGGTGGAAATCCAAGTTGAAAATCATGAAACAAAGAGTTAATTCTAAAAATTGTTCTCTTACAGATTTTATTCTTTAGATATAGGTTTTCAAATGTTGATTTCAATTGTTCACTTTAGCAATGTTAGTCAATATAAGTACAATACCCTTTTTTGAAACACAACCTTTTGAAAATCTACACACCTCAATTCTATTTTCAACATATGACTAGCAACGCTTTGGCTAGTGTGATTAGTGCTCAAAAAGTGCAATTTAACCCTATATTAGATAGGTTTTGAGTACTTTTTGATCATTAATCGCAAGCTTATATCCCAATTATTGAAGTGTTCAAGTCATCTTAAGAATACTTATGTCACCTGAGGGTGTTTTTCGGGTTGTTTCTAGAGACTTTTCAGACATTACTTGAACTTCAACCTCAATGCAAATGATCAATCATGAGGCCTAAATTTAGTCTCAAATGCATCAACAAGCCTCAAAAATCAATGGAAAAATGAATGGTATGGAGGAAATGAGATGCAGCTTTGAAGACAGATTTAGAGGCACGCAGTGAACAAAGAAAACAGAATTTTCGCAATTAGTTTATGGAACTTCAATTCGCATCTTAGTTAATTTCGTAACCTGTTCGCAACCCATTCGCAATCCCAGCTGCACTCAAATTGGCTTCGCACCAGATTAACCATAAATTCGCTAGCCAACTTTGTAATCAGGCAATAAGCCATGTAAATTCGTCACTCGACAATTTTCATTATTGAATAAATTTCATTAGCTAGCGAAATCTAACCTTGCCAAATCTATTAAACACTTGCCACCAAGGACTCTTGCCAATTTCGCTAAACATTCTGCCAAATTCGCTTAATTAGCGGAAATTCTCCTCAGAGCGAAATTTGCAGCCTCACATGTCAGGTAATTACTGGCCGAACCGCCTCAAACTTGGTTTATTACCCAATTGTCCAATAACTTAGCCTAGTTATTGGGTTTTGGTGGTTTCCATACTTCGAGGAGGCCTATAAATAATTTCATGTTTTGTAATAAAAAAAGAGGAGGATAGAAGAGAGAATTGAATACAAGTTTCGTGATTTGTAAGTTTTCATTTTACTCATTAGAATAAATTGTTTTTATTTAGTTTTTTGTTTTATTTTTTCTTCTCTTCTCTTTCTTTGGTCTTTCTTTCACTTTCCCGATCACAAACACACCTCTTGAGGATGACAACTCAAGAGATGTTACTAAGCCTCCTTCCTTTAAGAGAAGAATAGCTTTCTCAGGGTGGGTTAAGTATGTCATTCTCTTGTACTAAAAGTCACTGTATGTATTTATGGCCTTATTAAAATTAATGTATAATATGGGATGTTATTGTCTTCGCTAATACTCTCTATGCTTTAGGATTCAAAGGTTTAAGGATGTGCAATCGTGATTCTTAGATGGTCTTTACTAGCCTCTAAAATGATAATGGAATGTTAAGATTTTAATAAAAAGTGGGCCATAACTCGCATCCCTGTGGTCACTCACATAGGAGGATAAACCCGAGGGATTATTGTCTCTAACTTGCCAAGTTAGTGACCTAATTCTTCAAAGTTAACTTTTCACCTTTTAATTTCGCTTTATAGCTCGCTTTCAACTTCATGCCCAATCGCTTTTGAAACTCAATTCCAAAGAGTCCAAGTAGAAGCCTTACCTTCATGCCTGAATTTTAAATCCATTTCTAGGATGAAAAACTCATCCCCGTGTTCGACCTAGACCATTATACTCGGCAAAGAGTTTGGACTACTAAGAAGTAGGAGGAACTCAGTATAGAATATTGTTGATCGGGCCAAATTTTTATCAGTAGTAATTTAATCAAATGGCGTCATGATTAACCTAGATGAGATAGAGCTTGGCATTTTTCGGATCACAATCATGTCATATATCTCTACCTGAAGTGTTTCCAAGCCATCTTAGTAACACTTATGTCATTTGAGGGGAGGCTTGGTTATACTTGCAGAGCTGAGAGCATTAGCCCACCACCTCACGTAATGATCAATCACGAGGTTTGAATTGTTCCGCCTGATTGACAAGCCAAAAATCAATGGAAAACAAAGGAAAAGTGGAGGAAGCTGAGATGCGCTTGAAGACAGGACGTAGAGGTACGTAGGAATGAAGAAATGTAAATACTCGCAACTTGCTATGAGTTCAATTTCAGACCTTAGCGACTCGCAACTGCTTCGCAACCTATTCGCAATTTAGCGTAATTCGCAGTCAGCTGGTGCATCTAAAGACAAATATAAATTAAGTAGCTAACTTTGCACTGAGGGGTGGGCCATGCAATTCGCCACCGATCAATTTCGCTAGCGAGCAATGCGGGCTGTAATAAATTCCAACCCAGCACTCGCAAACACTTGCCAAATTCGGCTAGACTTTCACAATTTGCTAAACACTGTTACCAGCACTAGCTAAATTCTCCCGTAAATAAATCTGCAGTCTTCATCATGCCGTGTACTGGTCGTCGTAATCGCTTTTCAAACTTTGGCTTGTCATCTACTGTTCATACACCCTAGCTCAGTTATTGTGTTTTCGCAAGCTCATACTGGTGAGGCCTATAACATTTTCCTGGCGCCTTGGTAACAAAGATGGCGGATGAAGAGAGAATTGAATATGCTTTGGTGATTTGTAAGTTTTCTTATTTACTGCTTAAATAAATTGTTTTTATTTTTAGTTTTATTTTTATTTTCTCTCTTCTCTCTTCTTTCTTGTCTTCTTTCTTTCACTTTCATTACAACACACCTCTCGGTATGACAACTCAAGAGATACATAAGCCTCCTTCCTTGAAGAGGAAGGAAGCTATTTGTGTGGGGTTAAGCATGTTGTCCTCACCAAAAGTCACTGCAGTGTATTTATGGCCCCTTATTTTCAAAAATTCGGCTGCATAATAGATGATGCAATGTTTTAGCTAATACTCATGCTTTAGATCCAAGGTTTAGTGATGTGTACTCGTGGCTCTTAGATGGTCCTTACTTGCCTCCTCGAGGTAGCATTTACAGTGGTGGTTCTGCAAATTAGGATTAAATAACATTGACTTTTATTGTTTCACAATACTCATACTTGGTGGTTCAAGGTTCTATGAGATGCACCGCAGATTCTTTAGATGGTCTTTACTTAGCCTCACTTTCAATAATTTCCATACTTTAGTGGTTCAAAGGTCTCATGAGATGCAACAGATTCTTTAGATGGTCTTTACTAGCCTTAGAAAATGATAAAGGAATGCTAGGGTTTTAAATGAAAAGGGCCATAACTCGCATCCCAGGTTGATTGATAGAGGATAAAATTTGAGTGATAGGGTCGCACTCAAATTGTTTGTCAGGATTCAAATCTTCAAAGCTTAATTTCTTCACTTTAAATTTCTAGTTTTACTATTTTCGTTTTGTACTTCAGCTTAACCATTTACAACTGACATTAGTCTAAAAATTAAATAGAAAGCCTTACCTTCACGCCTAATGCAAACCATTTCTGTGGATGAAAACCCATCCCCGTGTTCGACTTAGATCACTATACCGCAAAGAGCTCGACTACCGGGCAGAGAGGGAACTTAGGTGTATAGCAATTTTGTTGATTTTAGCTCAGCTTCATCGTGGTACCTAATCGCTTTGTTCCTCGTGTAATGGGATCCATGGTATCGCCAGACACTCGATTTCACTAGCTAGGTCAAGTCATGGCTTATCCTATACAATCTACTCCTGATGTGTTCTATCCCACTGTTGCATACACATTGTTACAATTAAAGAGACAAATAAAGAGCAAATAAACAACCTGCAAAAGATTAAAATTAATCAACAACAATAAAATCAATGAATGTGAAAATCAATCGAAACAAAGGTAAAGCATCGCAAAGTGAAGTAAATCGGCAAGCTCGCAATCGAGCTGCAAAAAGAGGTAAAGGTTACCTTCATCAGGATGTGGATCACAAGTACTCTTCATCCTACTACAAGTAGTTAAACAACATCCCCTATAACGGCGCCATTTGATCTGCGCTACGCAGCCGAAATGAATCAACAATATTTATATACCTGTTCTCCCACGCCGTAGCTTTCAAGCTACCAGAATATAGTGGTCTAGGTCGAACACGGACGGTTTTCATCTCTAGAAATGGTTTGCATAAGTGCACAAGGTAAGGCTTTCTTACTGACTCTTTGAATTGTGTTTCAAAACAATGGGAATGGTTTGAACCGAAATTGTAAAACTAAAGTTAAAGTAGGAAAAGTTAACTTTGAAGATTTAGGTTAATAACTGCAAGCTGGTGGCAAACAAGTGTCCTCGTTTTATCCTCGCTAAGAGATACGCAACATACAGTCCATGGCATAACCGATCTATATTTAACTAGCAACAACCCTCACCATAAACATTCCTCTTGGTTTTGAGTTAAAACAGATAGCATGCGCTATGGCCCCTTTGTAGTTTAAACCCTAACATTAAATTGGTCATTTGTAGGCTCAGAAAGACCATCTAAGAACAATGCAGCATCTCTCACTCCGAGCACCGCATCCTAAAGCATGGAGAGTATTGGCCAAAATACAATAAGAATGTTATTTAACCCTAATTTGAAGAACCCTAACATGTAAATATTATCTCGCAGGCTCAGAAACTATCTAAAGAATACACCCTGGAAGAAAGGAGAGTATTGGCCAAATCAATAACATCCCCATGTTATGCAACTAAGTTTTGAGAATAAGAGCTATGTAAATTAATTCGTAGCTTTTTAATACAAGAGGACAACATGCATATGCCCTAACATCAAGCTTAGCTTCCTTCCTCTTCATTAAAGAAAGGAGGTTTAGCCACATCTCTCGAAAGTCGTCATCCTCAAGAGGTGTGTTTGGCACCCGGGAAAAGGAGAGAAAAGAAGAGAGAGAAGAGAGAAAATAAACAATTTATTTACAAAAGGTAAGAAAGAAAATAATCTTACAAATCACCAAAACTCAGATTCACCTTCTATCCTCCTTTTTATTACAAAACATGAGGGTGGCAGGTTTCTAAGGTATGAAACTACCAAAAACCCTAATAACTAGGCTAAGTTATAGGAATATTGGGTAATAAACCAAGTTTGGAAGGCGGTTGCATTAATTATAGAGGATGACAAGGCCTGCAAATTTCGCTAGAGGTGAGAATTTCGCTAATTAGCTAATTTGGCAAGGGTTAGCGACTTGGCAAATGGCTTAGCTGAACTATAAGGGTTCATGACTGGCAAGGCTGAAATTTCGATGTTAGATAAATTCTCGTTTTGTTAAAGTAATTGTTACGAGAAGGACGCAATAACATGCGTTGATGAATGACTTAATTTATGGGGTCGATTCATAACAAATATAGTTGGTTGCAAATGCCGATTTCATTGATTAAGTAAATTCATTGCATTGCTGTTCTTCCCGCTTCCATCCTATCTTCAATCAGATCTCAGCTTCACCTTGCTCTTTGTTTTTACATCGATTTTCGGGGCTTGTCGATGGTCGACTAAACTTCCAACCTCATGATCGATCATTCAGATTATATTGAAGTCCAAATGTATAAAAGTCTACAAACAACCAAAAAACACCCTCGTTGGTATATGTTATCAAGGCAACATGAACACTTCCAATTGGGATATATGACATGATTAATGATCAAAAGTACTCAAAACCTATCTAATATAGTGGTTCAAAATTGCAACTTTCGAGAGCACTAATCAACAAGGTCCCTCGCTCCAACCAAGATGCCCAGACACGATGACTCTACCTAGTGCATGCCTATATACACTGTGATTCCGGCTCTAGTGCCAACACATACCTGTGCAAGCTTGCCTCCGCCTAGTGACGGCAGACACCGCGGTTTCTACTTTATGCCATGACATGCCTAGACAAGGTGCTCGCCACAGTACTTCAATTGATTCGCCTATGCACATCAGACACGCGGCCTCGTAGTTCCAACACATGCCTAGGCAGGGCAGACGCCCAGTGCATGCCCAGACACTATGATTCCTGGCCTAGCATGTCAGACACCCAAGTGACTGCCTAGTGCATGGCCGAACGCGCTCGCCATGCCATGACATGCCCAGACAAGGTGCCTTGGCTCCAGCGGGCCGCCTAGACATGGTGACTTGGCCTAGTGCATACCAGACACTAAGCATGCCCACGTCAGAGTGCCAACACAATACGCCCAGCAAGGTGCCCGGGGCCTGGGTGACATTCCTAGACACCTGAACTCCAGCTAGTGCATGCCTGGGGACACTAAGGGTTCACTTAGCGCCTCATGACATGCTCCAGCGCTGGTGCCCCAGCCCTAGTACACGCCCAGACACCTGGCCCCGCTTAGATCCAAGACATGCTCGCACCCGCGCCCCAAGATCGGCAGCCCAGCACCTGCTCTCGGCTCAAGGCCTGCCCAGACACGATGCCCCCTGGCCATCGCCATACCACCTGCTAGCAGGACATGCCACCCAAGCAGTGGCGCAAAGACCTAGTTCCATGACATGCCAAGACAAGGTACCTTGGTCCAGTGCGCCAGACTCCTGGATCTTCACCCTTAGTGCATGCCTAGACACTGCGGTTCTCTGGCCTACATGACATGTCAGACAAGAAGCTCCTACCAAGTGCATGCCCAGATACGATCTCTCTACCTAGCGGTACGACTGGCTGGGGTGATCGCCATTCTATCTAGTGCATGCCCAGACATCATGGTTCTACCAGTGCATACCTGCCCAGACAAGCTCTCATTCTTACGCATACCCAGGGCACAAAGGACTCCCCACGTGAGTGCACGCCCGTACACTGCCCTCCGCCCCACGCCAAGACTTCCTAGAAAAGGTGCCTGGCCCAGTGCATGCCTAGATACGTGATTCCCGCCAGTGCGTACGCCTGCACACGATGCCTCAACCTAGTGCCATGACACAGAGTAGGCAGTTCCCTGGGCTTAGAGCATGCTTCAGAGACTGCCCAGGTCTAGTGCTACGACATGCCAAGGCAAGGTGGCTCGGCCCATCACAGATGCTCGGTAGCTGCATGATCCTCACCATCAGATGCTCAGACACGAAGATCAGCCTAGTGCATGCCTACACACGGTGCCCAAATTCAGTTCCATGACATGCCTGAGTGCTTCTCGACCAGTGCATGCTCCAGACCCTAAGGTTTCTCCACTAGTGCATGCCCAGGCACCATGCCCTGCTCTGACGCCATGCTCCACACAAGGCACTGGCCTAAGATCACGCCCGTCACTGCCCTGGGCTTGTCCAATGATGATCCTGCACATGAGCCCCTACTTGTCATTTCAGAAAATCCAAGGTTTCCGATCCTGCTGTCATTTCAGACATGGTGCCTTGGCCTCAGGCCATGCCTAGCCACTCGGGCCCTCATCACATAAATGATACGCCTAGGACAAGGTGCCTCTGGCCAGTGGAATGCCTAGAACGGTGACTAATCCTAGTTCATGCCCAACACCTGTCCTGGCCATTGCCGATGACATGCCGTGTGCAAGATGGCCCCCGCCTAGTGCATTTAGGCACCCGGGCCCTAGCCCCTCGTGCCGTGAACCCGCTCTGGGGGCCATGTGCCCCGTCAGTGCCATGTTTAGACACGGCGCCTACCAAATGGGCCACATACCTAGATAAGGCGCCCGACCTAGTGCCTCGCTCTAGACACTGCAGCCAAACTTAGCGTCATTTCTAGACATGGTGCCCAGTCTAGTGCCATGCCTAGCAACCCAGGCTCTGGCCTAGTCCACTGACATGCCTACACAAGGTGCCTTCGCCGCATGCCTGGGAGACACTATGACTCTGGGCCTCTAGTGCATGCCTAGACACTGCGGTTCCTACCAGTACCATGCCTAGATGACCTGCCCCAAGATATGCCGATTACGCTTAGGCAAGGTGCCCGGCCCGGCTCTTGCCTAGACACTCAAGGATCTCTACCTAGTGCATACTTGCATACCTGCCTCAACCCATACATGACATGCCTAGGCAAGGTGCCTCAACCTACAAATGCTCAGACCTTGCCTTGGCTTAGAGCCAAGATAATGCCTAGGCACCCGCGCCTGGCCTAGTGCATGCCTAGGCATGGTGCTTCCCCTACTAGTGTCGCAGACATGCCGCTGTCTCGCTTATCGCCATTTCACTACAGGTGCCCCAACCTAGTTCCATGACATGCCTGTATTAAGGTGCTCAGTTTAGTGCATGCCTAGACACTGGATCAGCCTGGGCCAATGCTCAGAGAATGCGGCTTGGTCGAGGGCGAGGCGACATGCCCAGCAAGAAGCCTCTACATGCATGCCTTCAGACACTCCATCCCCGGCCAGCTGGCACAACCCCGGCTTAGCACTTCATGGACCGGCCCAGCTTACGCCCAGGTTGATCGCTGCCTCTACCGGCATACCCAGACACCTGCCTCTACTTAGTGCACACCACACGTGATCTTCTACCAGCGCATTTCAGACACCCGGCTTTGCCTAACGCCATGACATGCCCAAAAAGGTTCTCGTCCGTCCATGCCTATATAAGGTGACTCACTGCACAAAGCTCTAGACACCGTGCCTCACCTCACTGCCATTTTATGCCTAGGCAAGGTTCCTCATTTTAGTAATGCCTAGACACGGCAGGTATGCCCAGTCAAGACATGCCAGGCAAGGTGCCTCCACGATCATGATGCCCAAGACTTCATGGATTCTACTTAGTGCATGCCCAGGACACTATGCCCAATCCTAGTTCCATGGCATGCCCAGGGCAAGGTCCCTACCTAACGGCATGCCCAGATCTGCTTGGCTCCCCAACAGTGTCACCACGCACCATGCCTCTGTCCAATGCCATGCCTAGCCACGGTGCATCGGCCTAGTGTCATGCCTAGACACGGTGCCTCGCCCTTGTGCCATGACTTGCCTAGACAAGGTTCCTTGGACTAGTGCATGCCTGGGGACACTCAAGACTGGGCCCACATGCCTAGCCTAGTGCATGCCTAGACACTGGTTTCCTACTTGTGCGCCATGCCTTGTCACCTGCCCCTATTTAGTGCAACGACATGCCCAGACAAGGTGCCTTCACTAGCCTATGCCTAGGACACTGCTTGACTCGGCCCAGTGCATGCCCAGATATGGTGACCCCGCCTAGTGCATGCCTGCACACTGATTCACCAGTGCATGCTCCAGAGACCCGCTCCCCACTGGTGCTGCAGAGATCTGGATTAGTGTGCCCGGCCTAGGGGCGCATGCCCAGACATGGTGCCCTATTCCAGTCTGTTCGACACGCCTGCACAAGGGGCCATCGCCAGTGCATGCCTGAATACCCGCGATAACAGCCCAGTGCATGCCTAGACAAGGTGCTCCCGCCTAGTACCATGCCCAGACACCGCCTCCGCTCTAGCTGCCGCACAAGTCTCAGACAAGCTGCCCAGGTCTATGCTTCCAGACACAAGGCCTCGCCTAGCGCCACTACATGCCCAGACAATATTCCTCGACCTAGTGCATGCTTAGGTACTGCCTAGCCTCAGCGTCATGCCCCAGAAATCCACAATCTTTCTCCCAGTGTCATGACATGACCTAGATAAGGTTCTTCACTTTAGTGCTTGCCCTAAACATGGTGCTTCCTCGGGCTTAGTGCTTGCCTAGACACGCAGTTTCTGGCCTTAGTTCCATGACATGCCCAGACAAGGTGCCTCGGGTTTAGCGCATGCCCAAACACAGGCTGACTATGCCCAAGGCATGCCCAGAGCACCGTGCCTCTCACCTCTTAGTGCCAACCACATGCCTGTAGCAAGATGCCCTCGCCTATCGAATGCCCCGTATTACAAGGATCTTCGGCTTCGCGGTAATGCCTAGACACACACTCACTTAATGCCACATACTTACTGCCTAGACATGGTGACTACTTTAGTGCATGCCTGGGACACCCAGGCTCACTTAATGCCAGCGACATGCCAGTGCAAGGTCTCTACCAATGCATGCCTAAACACAAGGCTCTCGTCTCCACTCAAGATACGCCAAGGCAGTACCTCGGTCAGCACCCCAGGGCACCTGCCTCGGCCTATGCCATGAACCCGCCCAAGTAAGGCCTTTGGCCAAGTACCATGTTTAGACACGGTTCTACTTCAACACATGACATACCTAGATAAGGTGCCCTACTTCAAGGCTTCCTCGACACCTGTTTCCAAATTTAATGCTTGCTCTGACACTCGCGGTTCTGGCCTGTGCCATGACATGCTCAGGACAAGGGTGTTCATGCCTAGTGTGCATGCCTAGACACTAAGGATTCCTCGCCTTAGTGCATGCTTAGGACAGATTGCAAACACAAGGCAGTGCCAACACAAGAGTGTGCAAGGTGCTCCTCTACAGAAGAATGGCTTGCACACAATAGACCCTAAGATAGCGCATGCCAAGATGACGTGCCTCACCCTAGTTCAATGACATGCCTAGGCGGGGCCGGCTCAGTGCCATGCCCAGCCACGGTGCACCTGGCTCAGTCAAACATTACGCCCACAAGGTGCCCAGGCCCACGGCACGTCACCCACCAAAGGGATTCCCATCAGTGCAGGCCCTGCACACTAAGTGGCTCCCGGGCCTAGTACTTTGCCAAGACAACATGCTCCCCGGCCTAGTGCTGGCGACATGCCTAGACAAGGTGCCCAGGCATATGCTTCCTAAACACTGCGTCCCTGGCCTACACAGACATGCCTAGACAAGACGTCTCGACCTAGTGCATGCTTAGGCACTGCCTTAGCCAGAGCCATAGCTAGGAACGGTGTCTCGCCTAGTTCCATGACATACCAAGCTAAGGGATCTTCGTCTAGTGTTTGTCTAGGATGGTAGATCACTTAGTGCTCGCCTCAGGACACTTGCCCGTCCAAGTGCTCACATGCCTGTATTGCTGTGCTCGCCTTAGTGCATGCCTAGACATGGCAGACTTCTAATAGTGCATGCCAAGACATGAAGCCTCTACTGAAGTGCCAACACATGCCTAGGCAAGATGCCTTCTGCCTTAGTGCATGCCTAGACATCAGGATTCAACCTTATCGTACGCCTAGACACTCCAAGTGTCTCTCAACCCAGTGCCATGACAGGCCTACAAGGTTCCCCACTAAGGCATGCCTAAACACTAAGTGGCTCTCGGGCCTCACTCCGCACGACATGCCAAGGCCTGGTTCCCCCGCCCTAGCGCAATGCCTGCAGGGCACGGTATGGCTCGGCCCACTGTCGGACTCCCAGGAAAGGTGCTCGGGGTCACACATGCTTAGACACCCATTCCCTACCAGTTCCACGACATACCAAGATATGCCCCGGCCTGTCGCTCTAGACACTGCTCAACCTAGTGTCATTTCAGACATGGTTCCCCAGCCTAGTCATGCCCAGGCTTGACTCATGTCCCTGGGCCTCAGTCTCAACGACATGCCCAGACAAGGTGCTGCCAGCTACACCAGCTGTGCACGCTTGGGGATGATCAGACTACTAGTGCACATGCCTAGACACCGTGCCTCGGCCTAGCACCACGTTCCGACATTTCTGGCCCTACAGTAAAGTGCCAAGACATACTTGAAGAAGGTGCCCCGCCCAGTTCACGCCCGACCCAAGTGACACCCAAGGTTGTGCATCCCTGTGACACCCAAGTGGTTTGGCCTCTGAAGGCAATGAGGACTACGCCGAAGGGCAAGGTGCCTCAACCTAGTAAACGCGCAGGATACGCCTTCCTGGCTAGGAGTCAAGACATGCCTAGGCGTCAGCTGGATTCCTGGCCAGTGCAAGCCTAGACACTCTAAGTGGTCTCTCGCCTAGTGCCAACACACATGCCTAGGAAAGATGTCTCTTGCCATCGCATGCCTAGACATTACCTGATTCTCGCCTTTAGTGCATGCCTAGACTCCTCAACCAAGTTTTATGACGAGACAAGGTGCCTTGCCTAGTGCATGCCAAGATAAGGTGACTCCTACTTCTAGTTGATTTGCGTGTTTACTTGCAGGAGCTTTAATCAACAAAATTCGTTTCTATATTCTCCCACGCCGTAGAAATAAGCTACCATAAGATAAAGGTCTAGGTCGAATATCGGATGGGTTTTCATCCTACTAATGACTGCATCAGTCATGTGAAAATGGCGAGGCTTTTAATTTGATTGATTTGTTTCAAAAACAGAAAGTGAGTAGTTTGAAACTGATTAATTCAAAGAAAATGAAAGTGGAGGTGAAAAGGTAACTTGAAGATTTAGGTCACCAACTGAGAAGATGGTGGTGTGCACAAGTGTCCTCGGTTTTATCCTCGTATTATGACAATCAACCTATAGTCCAAGCCATAACCTATCTTTATTTAACTAGCAAACCTAACCCTAGAAACCACTCCTATTTGAGAATAAACATGCTAACATGCATCTACAAACTCTTTAGTTTGAAACCCTAACATTCAACATCATTTCTGGCTCCTCGTAGGCAATATTCAAAGAACCACACAAGACATCTAGCAATAAGTATGCAATCGATCCTAAAGCATGGTAAGTATTACAAATTAATGACATTAAATGATATTCAACCCTAGTTTGAGAAGATGGAGCCATATAAATACAAGCATTCTCTAGGCTTAACACATGAGGACAACCCCGCAATCGCCTGGCCAACCAAGCTAGCTACCTTCCTCTTCAAAGAAAAGGGCTTAGCCAAGCATCTCGAGTCACATCCCTCAAGAGCGGGTGCTCAGCTCAGGAAAATAAGGGAAGAGGAGAGAAGAGAAAACCGAACCCTAACTAAAGCCGCTAAGATATTTACATGAAAAGAAAATTGTGCCAAAAAGATCGTTTCAAGATTGCCTCCTCCCACTCTCCTCCTCATAAAACTACGGGGTTTATATAGGCCACTCCAATATGTGAAACCAACAAAGCCTTAACATTTTGGCTAAAATAAGGGACAAGGATTTAATACACCAAATGAAGTCTGGCTTTGCACTAATTACATACACAAAGATGACAAGGTAGGCAATTTCGCTATGAGACCAATTTCAAGAGTACGGTACTCAATAGATACGAAAATTTCGAGTTAGGCAATAAATTGCACAGATAGCGAAATCGTAGAATTCCATAGAGACCGCACTCGCTTAGTTAGCGAAATTTCGCTAGCTTAATAAATTCCTTTAAGAGATAGCTAAAGTGTGTACTCATAGAACAAAGGAATAATAAAATTGTGCTCAGCGTAAATTTCACAATTTAACTAGGATTACAATTTAGCTATGATCGGCTAAATTTTCATAATCTCAGCTAAATTTTCAATCTTAGCGAAATTCGGGTTTGCCTTATTCTTCACTGGTCAGATACTATCCTCATCGTGATTTACTTTTTCCACAGGTTTATTCTCTCATTGATTTTTGAGATGTCAAGAAGTCGATAAATGGAGTCTTGATTCTTCATATTCAAACATTTGCATCTCTTATATTGAACTCAAAGTAAGTATGCAAAAACCCGTGAAACAACTAAAAATATCCTCTAAACTGATGGTGATACTAAGAAGACCTTAACACTTCAATTGGCATTATTGACATGATGAGCGCGCAAAGTACCAGCAAACCTATAGAAATGTGGCTCGTGGCCAGTGACTGGTACTAATCACACCTCAACCTAAACGCTGTTATCCCTTACCAATGCAAAACGAAAAGGAGATACATGCAAGATTTTCAAAAGTAAAGGATTCAAAAAGGTATATGCACACATTACCTTTAAACTGAAAAATTGACACCAAGTTTAAACCGGACATAAAAGAACCAAACCATACAAGAACAATTTTTTGTGTCAGTATCGTTCCATGATTCTGAACTTGAATTTACCAAAGTCTAATTGTCTTCATGTAACCAGATCGAGCCAATAAAATCTCGTACAATCGTCTCCCCCCAACTCCAGCACCGACACGGCCTTAAGTTGTCGGTATTTAACCTAGATAGGATAGCTACACTCCCTTTCTTTAATCAACTATATCAGGTGAAATGCTTAAAACTGACTTCACCAAAGTCCGCATAACGGGTTCCACCGATGACTCTAACCAATTAAGGCTTCAGGCATCGCTTCGCTAAGGGATCACCCGACCACAAACTCTACAGTTTCACCTTGACCAACAGACTCAAAATTACACCTACAAATCGTTTCACCTTACCTATCCACCCATGTAATCTAACACTTTGAGCCAGCTGACTTCTAAACTGCAATTAAGGCTTCTAGGGCATCTAGCTTCAAAGGCTTTCACACACTTCTGACCGTGCTCTGCTTAAAAGCAAAGCTGTCACTTAATTTTATTTTTCTTTCTTCTTTCTTTTTCTTTTTCTTTGCTTTTCTTTCTTTTTCCTTCGAAGACTACATTGGTCTTCAAATGTGGGTAACACAAACCTATCTCAGTTGCCAACATGCCTAAGGCCGGCTATGCAAAGTGAAAGAGAGTAACAATTTGATGTACCTCATTAGTAATGATCCGGTGTGGCCAGGTGAATTAGCTTATGGAGAATGTCTGGTTGAGCATGTCGAACTTCAACGACCAAAAATTAAATCAAACATGGAATAAGGTAAAGATCACAATTAGCTCCCAAATTCAATGCTGCTTTCTCCTGTCACCCAAACATCTCCAATATTAACCGAGATCAGAGGACATCCCTGGTCTTTGTATTTCACCTAAGTCTTGTATTCAATGATGGCACTCACTTGCTCGTACCGAAAAGGCCGCTTTTATCTACATTAAGACTTCTTTTACTCGTGCATGTCGTCCTTCAAGAATTTTGTATGGCGGGACTTGCTTGATCATGTCGATGAGAGGAATATTAACTTTCACCCACGCAAAACTTCTAACATTTCGATTGGTTAACGAAACTTTTCTTCTTATATTTGGTGGAAATGGAAGTGGGTACACCGATCTTCTTCTCTTCCTATCAGTACCGCTCTTTCTCAGAGAATCAACTGTCGATCCGACCGGGACTAGAGCCGGATCCTCTGTCAGTTTCACCCTCTACCACTTCTAAGAGTCAACTCCGCTTTTAATCCTCGCTGATCTGAAATTTGATCATTGGTCAAGCATATTTGACCATTTCCTCTTCATGTCATTGCGGATCAGCGGGAGCCTTCCTTTTCTGCAGCATCCTCCACCGTCAAGGATAGTTTTGAAATTTCAGAATGCATGTTGTCCAAATTTACTATTAAGTGAACTCTATCGCTTCCAATTTTCCAATTCAGTTTGTACATTTAGCACCTTCTCGGTTTCTTTCTACAAATATGCCTACCACTTTACTTCAAATTCGTGGATCGCCTGTCTAATGTGAGATGAAAGCTCGAGTGTTATCGTTGGTCAGATCATGGAACTAACCGCCGTACGTGTTCCCCGGAGGCATATGCAAGGGTTTGGATTTGCGGTAGGCTTCGACAATTTCTCCGGGCTTAGGGTTATCGTGTTACCTAAGGGACATCTATGGATGGTTTATTTTGATTTTACGGCATGAGCTGCTCAGCGCTGTCTCGTGGTAAGTAATTGGTTTCAAAATCAAGCAAGAAACTGGGACAGATGAAACTATTTCATCGCTTGCATTTCATGTCGATTTTTCATTCCGCATCATCCAATCTTTGAGCAAACTTACTAATTTTTCTTTCATCTCCAGATCTTCTCGTAGGCTTACTACTGTTCCTCTTTCTATGGTTCAATGGCCGTAATCTTCAACCCTAGACTAGGTTCATCCTAAGCTTTGGAGGTTTCAAATACATAGCCCAAAATCCATAGCTTCATCCTCGATGCTTACTCTAAAAGTACATTCCCACACATGGTTTCCTCAAAGAATTGTTTCATAGGTGGGGAGGAGACATACCACCATAGAAATGGTTTACTAAAGATCCATGTATCAAACCCATGACGAGGGCAATGACCGATGGCTCTTACAAATCTCTCCCAAGACTGCAAAATCTCTCACCATCATGAGCCGCAAAGGTATAAATTTGTCTCTTCAAATCGGCTGTCTTATGAGCACCGTTAACTTTCAGAATTCCTCGGTCTCGGCAATTTCAAATTTCAATTTCTAATGGTTCTAGTCTTCACGAGCTTTAGGCCAAATCTGGGTCCTTGTCCTTCAGTGGTCAATGGAAATGCTTTCACTTAAGCAAACTATTGTCCATCATACCTTCCCTTAAAGGTAGTGCAAATCCCCTAAAAATCCCTATATGTGTGTATGGATTTTCATTTTCCATACCATGATATGTGGGGAGTAGGGGGTAACAAATAAAAATTCACCATTTCCTTCAAAGAGAGGTAATGACGCAGAAGCGGGCACTAACTCTGTGAGGGTGGATGGTCCTCATCGATCTATAGTCGCTGGATTCATCGGGACTTTCGCGATCATCGTTCTTCCGTGCAAAGGATTCATGGTATCAAAGCACCCACTTCACCGCTTAACAATTTGTATCGATTCTCCGCAATGAATTTGAAAGTTCCTCGTCTCGGAAGATCAGATAAACAATCACATAATAAACCGAGACACAACAAAGAACACAAACCATAATCCTCACAAAAGGTCAGGTTGGGCTAAAATAAAACCACCGTGATAAAAACAAATGAAGGTGCCACAGTAGTGCGATGAAAACCATGGGGCTGAGCACTTCATCGAAAGGTCGTGCGATTAAAAAGAATACCTTCTACTCGGATGTTGATCACAAGACACTTCAACTTATCATTCGAATTGGCACCATCCCCAACTGCCGCCATTTGATTCGCGCTTACTATAGTAAGTGAGCTTTAATCAACAAAATTCTTGTTTCCTATATTCTCCCATCACGTAGTCAAGCTACTGCAAAGATAGTGGTCTAGGTAGTCGAACACGGACGGTTTTCATCCTATGAATGACTTGCACTGTTGAAATGGTGAGGCTTTAATTTGGATTTTTGGATTTGTTTCCAAAAATGTAGTGAGTAGTTTGAAAACCTGATTAACTAAAGAAAATGAAAGTGGAGTGAAAAGGTAACTTTTGGAAGATTTAGGTCACTAACTTGATAACATAGGGCAAACAAGTGTCCTCGGTTTTATCCTCGCATTATGACAAGCAACCTATAGTCCAAGCTATAACCGGATCTTTATTTAACTAGCAAACCTAACCCTAGAAACCACTCCTATTCGAAATAACACAAGTAACATGTACTGTTAAATTTCTTTTAGTTTGAAACCCTTGAACATTCAACATCATTTCAAAGGGTTCGTAGTTATCTAAAGAACCACTAAAGACATCTAGCAATAAGTATGCACTCATATCCTAAAGCATGGTGGTATCGGGCCAAATTAATGACATTAAATGATATTCAACCCTAGTTTGAGAAAAGAGGATTATAACATGCACTGTATACTTAACACATGAGGACAACTCCAACCGCTCTGCACAACCAAGCTAGCTACCTTCCTCTTCAAAGAAAAGGGGCTTAGCTAAGCATCTCTTCTTGAGTTGTCATCCTCAAGAGGGGGTGTTTGGTAGCCTAGAAAGTCAAGGGAAAGAGGAGAGAGAAAGAGAGAAAACCAAACCCTAACTAAAGTCAAGATATTTACATAAATGAAAATCAGGCTAAAAGATTGCTTCCAAGATTGCCTCCTCCCAATTTCTCCTCTCTGTTACAAAAACTATGGGTTTATATAGGCCACCCAATATGTAAATATAATAAAGCCTAACATTTCGCTAAAATAAGGGACAAGGATGTAATACACCAAAATGAAGTTTGGCCAGATTAATTACACAAAGATGACAGGCAGACACCGCTTATGCGTATCAATTTCGTTTATATAGCGAAAATTCTCGCTAGATAGCTTAAAATTTCGCTTAGGTAGCGAAAAATTTCAAAGGTAGCGAACCGCATGCAGATAAAGTAAATCAGAGAATTTCGCTAGCACGTGCAATTTCATGTACGAAATTTCAAGTACTAGCTTAAATTTTTAAGAGATAGCGAAAGTGTAACTTCGCTTAGAACAAAGAATAGCTAAAATTTGAAGCCTGAAGAATTTTCACTAAAAGTAGGGATTGCAATTTTTCGCTAGATTTCGCAATTTTCGCTATGATCATAAATTTTCATGCATCCCAACGAAATTTTCGCACCTTAGCTGTAAATTCCCGGGTTTGCTCATTCTTCACCGGCCGTATACCGCATCCTCTACCGTATCATTTCTTCACTATGCCCTTCATTCTTCATTGATTTGAGATGCTCAAGGCCGATAAATGCTCGATCTTCACAATTGAAGACAACTTTGAGATAACTTCCTGGGGTACAAAAACTCGCAAATAACCAAAAATATCCTCTAAACGGCATAAGTGGATACAGAAGACCTGAACACTTTAATTGGAGTATTATCGGAGATGATTAGCGCAAAGAAAAGCACCCAAAACCCATATAAAATTGTATTCAAAATAGCACTTTTGGTACTAATCACTAGTGCACGCCTAGACACGATGCCTCGACCTTTGAGCCATGACACATGCCTAGGACAAGGTGCCTTCACCTAGCGGCTCAGACAAGGTGATTCTGGTCGATGCACGCCACATCTGCTCCACCTCAGCACCACGCCCAGACACCTGCCTCAGCCCCAAGACTACGACAACCCTAGACAGAAGGTTCCCAGCTCAGTGCTTCCCAGAGAACACATTTCACTGAGTTAAACATTACGCCCAGGACAAGATGCCCTCACTTTCAGCATGATCCATGCCACCAGAGGTGACTTAAACAATACTTGTTTCCTATAGCCTTCTCTACTCAGAATAAGCTAACAAGTAGTGATAGCGTCTAGGGTCGAACACTGGAATGGTTTCATCCACGAATGACAACAATGCTTGAAAATGGTGAGACTTTTGTTTGATTTTTGATCGTTAAAAATTATGGAGGTCGATTGTTCACTCGTTAACTGTTATGGCTTAAAATGAAGTGTGAATGCAAAATCTTAAGGTCATCACTAAATTTTTGATAATACGGGGGTATTACAGTTATCCCTGTTATTTGATTAGTGGCAAATGACATATAGCTTTCAAAGCCAAACTGACTCGTGTTTAGCCATGAACCTAACCCTAAAACTAATTCTATTCGAATCAAACCAAGTAATTAAGCATTCAGTCCCATTCAGTTTTGAAAGTCCCCAGTATTTAACCCTCATTTCAATGGCTCGCAATGATATCCAGGTGATACTTTGATCACCCATTATGAACAACTTTAATCCCAGAAGCATGGCAAGTATTGACCAAAGGAAAGACATTAAATGGCATTAAACCCAGTTTGAAAGTCGTAGAACCATAAATGCAAGACTGTGAATATTCAAAGCATGAGTGACAACCTCGCAGTGACTTCAAAACTGGGTTAGCAACCCTCCTCTTCATATATTAAGAGGAGGCTGAGCTACATCCCTGAGCTGTCATCCTCAAGGGTGTTTGGCGTACCAGAAAATGAGGGAAAGAGGTATAGAATAGGAGCAAATAAACCTAAAATGAAAAGTCATGGAAATCAGATAAAATAAATAGCTACTTAGGTTACAAAGTCAGAGGGCTTATATATAGCTAACTTCATGGTGTGAAATGACAAAATTGCCTAAAATGTGAGATTTCATAAGGGACAAATGGTAATTTATCAAAATGTGGTCGTTGAATCAAAAATACCAAAACACAGTCGAGCAATTTCACTTATGCAAAGAAATTTCTGCACAAGATAGTTTAAAATTAGCATACGTAAATTCTCGCTATAATTATAAATTTTCAAGAATCCTAGCGAAATCTTCAGAATCATGTTTTAAAATCCCCCGGTTTGCTCCTCGCCTGCTTTGATAACGCATCACTTCCTACACTTTTATTCATCACTTTGGTCGAAATTTTTGAATCCACTTTCGACAGATTTCATCTCCTCAGCTTGGTGAAATTACCGAGGATTCTCGCATTCAACACCAATAAGAAGCCAAGTTTGCTGAAGTTCCCAAGATCTGCAAAACTATCCAAAACAATCTCGAAAACAATCAGAAGCACTAAGTGGACTCGCATACGACACTGGGTTTAATTCATATGATTAGTGCACAAAAAGCACCTCAAACCTACCTTTAAATAGGGTTCAAAATAGCACTTTTCGGGTACTAATCACACCCCCAACCGACATCGCCATAGTCCCTTGAAGCAATGCTAAAATAATAAGGGTATGCATGCCGTGCTTTTTACAAAAAGTGTATGGTCTAAAAAGTGCATGTACGACATTCTACTCTTTAAATGAATAATTTACACCTCGTTCAAGAACCGATATGAAAGAACAAAACCATGGGCTAACAAGTTTTGTGGCAACATCAATTTCAATGAAGTCAACCTCACTTCCACCAAAACCTAATTGTTCCAAGTTGGACCAGCTTGAGCCAATAAATTGCAAAGCTATTCCCTCCCCAACTCAGCTATCGCATGGCCTTAAACCTGGCTGGAATAAATCAAATAGGGCTCGATATTAATTTTATTTCTTTATTTGGCTATATTTAGGGTGCAATGCTGAAACTCACTTCAACAAGTCCGTAACGGGTCCACCGAGCTGACTGCAACCAATTAAGGTTTAGGCACTGCCGTGCGGATCAATCGGACCATTAAACTCTTACGTGCTTCACCTCGACTCGAATGACTTCAGAATTACACTCCACAACATCAACACTACCCATCCACCCGTAGCTTAACACTAAGTCGATGACTCCCAACCAATGAGATTAGTAATTTTGTTTAAAGAAGCTTTCAACATATACCCTCGACCGATTCTGTGTTTCAAGGTACAAGGTCATGGGGCTTTTCTTATTCTTTTCTTCTTTCTTTTCTTTTTCCTTTTCATTTGGAAGACTACATTGGTCTTCAAACATGGTAACACAAACCTATTATGGGCCGTCACTGTGTCTAAGGCTCTGGTCGCAGTCGGAAGAGGTATACTTTCTCAACCATTGTATAACTGTGTGTAAAGGTGTGTGAATTTAGCTAAAGGATTGCTCATGTTGAATATGTCAATCTCTAATTGACCAAAAATTAAATCATGCATGGAATTGTTCTATCATTAAGGTAACATATGTGGTTTCGTAGAGTTTACCAAAGGTAAGAGAATACACAAAATGAAGACACAAAAAGTTATTAAAAAGTTAAAGAAAAACGACTCACACTGGTAGATTTGCATAACCAAGAAAATCCAAATTCCAAAAATATGAAAATTACTTCCCAACCTATTAGCATGGAATGCAAAGATTCAAAGGACGGACCGTACCCTCCTCTAACACGGTGGTCGAAAAGGGGCATTCCCCATTCATTGGCAGCATCAGCGACGGCAAAATAGAAATCAAAATGCCAACCTGATCAATACAAAATTTAAGAAATTTAATCAAAACTAAACAATGAGATCAAATGGGTTTCCTTGATCACAAAGAACGCACTTCGGGGACGCAGAATCGTGGATTCGGAGGGTCCGTAAGATAATCTCCTCCCCGACGGCTCGGCCGTGATAACATGTGGCTTCACCCTCTCATCATCGGGACTTTAATCACCCGCAGCATTATTGATCGAAGTAGTCCATCAACCATTGGGCGCCCGTTTGAACAATGAATGTGAATCTGGCCCATCGCGACTTGAGCTGTCTTAATAGACAGGCTGAGTCATACAGAGGACTGTCTCTCAAGAAATTCTTCCCGCCTATCATTTGATCATGCCATTTTTTTATCTTTCCTTTTTGCAATTTAATTCAAGTAGGCATCATTTGTGTATTTCTTCCAACTCATTGAGATCGAGGAATCTCCTTTGACTCCCGACCTACTCAGATCCATGTTCACCTTTTTGATCGCTTCCACCATGCCTGGTGATTCGACTTCCACCGGAAGGTGACATGCTTACCACACCAAACCCGATAAGGGACATTCCCAAGATTGTCTTGAAATGCTCAGGCCCACAAATGAATCGCTAGCCATGGATCAGCCTTTTCGGCTGCTATTTACCACCTTCATTAGAACAGAATCTAATTTTCTCTCAAGTATACTAAGTTCTACTTGACTACTCTTGTTCGAGGATGGTAAGGTGGCCACTCATGGTTTCACAATTACATTAACATGAGGTTTTCTAAAAAGGTTTGTCACAGAATGTGAGCCTCCATCGCTTAATAATGGCTTTCGCACCCCGAACCTAGAAAAGATGTTTGCTTTCAAGAATTTGGCACCACCCTCGTGGTCATTGGTTTTACAGGATTGCTTCAACCCACTGACACATAGTCCACTCCCACCAAAATGTGTGTTGTATGACTACAAGATGTGGGGAAAAGGGTTCCATGAACCGACAGTCCATCAATAGCCTGAATTACTAAATTTGTCTGCTGGGCATCATATGATCTACGAGACAACTTCCTCGAGTCTTGGCATCTATCACACACTTAAGACACTGTGTGTTCTCTTAAACAGCGCAAAAACTGGGATCGCAACACCTTCTTTGTCAAGCCGCGGTTAAAGCGACTTCACTACAGTACTCTCCTCGTGGCGCTAGCTCAATCCCCGCTGCTCTTCCTCGTGCACACATTTCCGATTATCCGACCGCATGCATTCAACAAGAAGGGCTCTTCCCAATAATAGATGGATCTTCGCAAAGAAATACTCATCCCGTTTCTTTCCAATCGTGGGATTTCCTGCGACAGGAAGTTAGCAATGTGAGCATACCGTGGAGCTTTTTCCAGCCGCATTAGGGATTCTTCAGAAATTGTCATCGATGGGTGGGCTGTCACGGGCGATGTTAACCTCGAAAAGATGATCTCTACAACATTTTCTACCCCTTCGTTTTTAATTTGGTAAGTTGAACTCCTCGAAGTAAGAACCCACTGATAAGTTCTCGCTTTTGGCATTTTGGTTTGGTCAGAGATATTTCAAAGGAATGGTCTCTGTGAAATAGATTATATCAGACTCCGACTGGGTATGCTCGGAACTTGTCTAAGGGGCGTGATCACGCAACAATTCCTTCTCTCAGGGTAATATAATTCTTTGTGCTTCATTCAAGGTTTTGCTTGCATAATAAGACTTCATATGAGGTTTCCGATCCCTCTTCTCAATGTAGTGCATCGCCTCCGATAGCAAGATCACTTGCATCACATCATCAGGTGCGCAACCGCAACAGCTCGCATACTATCAAAGTAAGAGTCAAATGGGACTTCAGTTCTTCAAAAGCTCTCCTGCATTCTCTTTCTTCCAAGCAATTTGCATTTTTCTAGGAGTCAGGCTGTGGGTTTAGCAATCTTCGAGAAGTCTTTAATGAATTCTCTATAGAAGCCCCACAGTGGACCAAGAAATTGCCTAACTGGTTTTTAAGCATTTGTTTGGATGGCGCTTGAAATAAGTGTCTCATGACCTTGCTTTGTCAACTTTCATTCCCTCTCATTGAAATAATGTGCCCCCAAAGATGTTCTCGTTAACCATAAATGGCACTTCTCCCATTTGAGCACCAGTTCTTCCTCTATGCACCTCCGGCAGGACGGCCTCCGATTAGTCGACATTCTTCAAATTGCCCCATACGCTGATATCATCCATGTATACTTCCCAGCATGACGCGCCCACCATATCACGCTAAACATACTAAGCATTACATCTCTTTAAAAGTGGTCATGCACAAAGACTAAAAGGATTCTCTTATAAGCATACGCGCTAAATGACAAGTAAAGGTAGTCTTTTTCCGATCCTCCGTGCACCCTATCCTAAAATACCCGAACAGCCATCCAAAAAGCAATGTAACGGGTGTCCGTAATCCTCTCAAGGAGCTTCTCGATCGATGAATTAGTAATCTGAAGTGATCTTTCTCGTTTATACCATTGAGCCTCCTATAATCTGTAGCATACCTCCAACCTAGAAGTGAGTCAGTAGACAATTCTTCAATTCTTTTCATTTTTTACATTGTCACTTCGACTTTAGGCACTAATTGAAAGTCATTTTACCCAAGTGCTATTTAAATGGGTAAAATGATACCTGGCTGAGCAATTTTAGGACTTCAATGCGAACTACTTCGTGGGGTTGGGTTCAACTTTCCGCGTGGTCAGCCACAAATTTACCTTTTCAGGTAAATGTGATGGTGCAGATTGTTGGGTTATGCCTTTTAAATCAGAAATTTTCACCCTAATTGTTGTTCTTCGAGAAGGTGCAAAGAGTTATGCTCTTTGTGAAGTGGTCACGTGATGAAACTGGCTAAATCGATATCATTCATTTTCTTCCAGAACGATACTTCAAATTTTTGACCTGAGGGCTCGAGCTCTAACCATCGAGGTTCCTTTGGTTCACTGCCACCAGTTATCAGAGGTAGAATTTTCATTTTCCTCCGCATCCCGCTTTCTACGCTTCATGCATCGAGGTTCTTGTTGTCTTCCAAGGCACTCGTGATAACTCGGGGTTACTACTATCTTGCACTTGCCGCTCATTAGCCCTGTTCTTTCAAGAATTGTGATCATTAGACACAGACTTTTCACAATGCATATCTTTCCTTCTGAGTGCATATGCCTCTTACTCCAAATGAAAGATATCGAGTTCTAAGGTCATATTCCTAAATGTGAGCTTTAGACACCCCATTCCGACAACTTATTATGGCATCTAAGTAGCCAAGAATGGCCTCCCAATAATATGATGGGCACATGATCGGGCTCCCACTCGTAAATCCTGGCCCCAGGTCAAGTAATTTGCAAAGTCCACCTGGGTAAAGAGACCATTCCACTTGTATTAAAACATCCTCAATGGTCCTCTGTATTTTAATATGACCCATCTGGGCTTAGGTGACGTGATGGACGTGGGTTTAAGTTCACCCAACTGCTGTTTGTACATAGAATACTTAAAAAGGTCTGGCCACTAGCTCCCAAGTCTAATAGTGCTTTCCACACTAATGCTCTCCTAATATTAATCCGAGATTGTATGGACATCCGGTCTTTATATTTCAATCGGAGTCTTTACACTCAATGATAGCACCTACTTGCTCATCAGAAAAGGCCTTTTGTTTACATTTAAAACCTCTTTTTACCGTGTGGCATATTTTTAATACTTGAATGCAGTGTGCTCACATTGCATGTTGACTTGTGCCAGGAGTAAATTTCAGAAGAGAATTCCCATCAAGTATCTCACCCTGCTAGGGAAAATATTTTCAAGTGTCAGAGGTACATCTGTAGATGAAACACATCCAAGATCTTAGTTGTGAAAAAGGCCGCATTATGGCTTATTCATGTATTTTGTAATATTCGTGATAGAATATCCAAGCCAGATGATAGGAGAGGGCAATAGATTGAAGAAATGCATCTGGGGAAAGGTTTGAGGGTGAAAGGCTCAAAAAAGATATCAGATGTTTAGGTCGCATGTGAGGATTGAAGTCATACATAGTGCAAGAAATGCCAAGAACAAAGTTACTATCATTTTCAGGTCGCGACAAGGGATTCGACATCGCAACAAAGTTCTGTTTTATGTCGCGACAAGAATTCCTTATGTCGCTACATGGTTCCCTAAGTTTTGGTAATGGGAATCGCCGGCACATGGCCTTCTTTGTTGTGAATAGGGTTTGGCTCATGTCATACAGTTATTTCCTTGTTTCACTAAGATGATCATGACAAGAGGCTCTGGTTACGATAGAGCCCGTTAAGGCCAGAGATTTCAGATCGGCGATACATAAATTTGTGTCATGACAGGATTTCACGAAGATTTTATGTCGCGACAGAGTGTGGCCAAGAGCAAGGGGCCTTGTGTTGCGACACAACATTTTGTGTCGTGATTTAGCTCGGTCAAGGCTAAGTAGTTTTTATGTCGCGATTGTGGTATTTCGGTCGCCACGTAGCTCGTCTCGGGGCAAGGATTTTATGTTGCAACAGCTGCCAGATCGCGACAAAGTTTCAGGCTGTGCCAGAGTTTTCTTGTCAATGCACGTTTTTACAAGTTCTAATGAGTCGACAAAGGTAGTAGAGGAGTTTTTATGTCGCGCATGTAATATGTTAGTCACGGCATATGGCCAAATGGAGAAGCTTAGG
Source organism: Tetrastigma voinierianum (assembly GCA_016808115.1). NCBI lineage: Eukaryota > Viridiplantae > Streptophyta > Magnoliopsida > Vitales > Vitaceae > Tetrastigma > Tetrastigma voinierianum. The sequence goes on along the minus strand of JAEQBH010003897.1, from coordinate 34,153 downwards.
TCAGAATAGTGGAATTTTATGTTGCGTACATAGTTAGCTAGGCTAAGAAGATTTTATTCCGTCATTTGACTTAAGTATTTTTATATCGCGATGAGTTGGTCAAGGCAAGGAGAAATTAATATTGCTAAGGTAGTTTAGTTAAGATAGGAGAATTTCTATCACGACGAAAGAATGACTAGATAGAAAGCTCCTCGCACACATTATAGTCATGGGCGGCGTCGACGTAACGGTAAAGGTGGCGCAATGTTATGTTGCGAAAGAGGACACCGCAAGCACGCGATTGTACTGCTTGTGCACGCGACAGACAAGCATCGGTGCGCTGCAATGTGAGGAATTCACGTGACAAAGAATTCCCTTCATCGAATAAATCTGGATGGGACAAAATTTTCCCCTTTAAATATAGATTCTGCATTTATTCATCTTAAAAATTATTATAATTTACTTTTAATTTTTTATGTTTCGCTTCATTAATTTATGTATATTATCAAGTATAAAAATTAGGATTTTTTTTTTTTAAAGTTGATTAATACACAGATTCTACTATTTATATATATAGAGTATATATATATATATATATATATATATATATATATATATATGTATATATATATATATATATATATAAAACACAATTTATATGGATATAATTAAATTATTTGAATAAAATAATAATTTATATTTATAAAATGAAATCAATTATCTATTACATTTATATATTTAAAATTTAACCATTAATATATACATTACATTTATAATATAACTTAAATATATCATTTTAATTATTTTACATTTATAAGCAATTTTTGCTTATATAAATATGCTTTGATTTGTCAAAAAATGACTTGATTGAACAAAGATGAAAAGTTCAAATATTTGATTGAAACAAAAATAAAGTTATGACACCAAAAAATAAAAACAAAAAAAGTCGAAATGTTTAAACACATTGATTGATCGAGATATCAAAATAGAAAAGATAAAAAAAAATTGCATACTGATCAACAAAATAAAAGTAGAATAAAAAAGATAAAAATCAAAAAATTTAAACACTTATAGTCATTATATAATAGAACCCTTAATTAGTCTACAAGCCCCATTGTTCTGGTAGGATTTGTGATAGTTTCATATTAGCATTAAAAATTCACTTTTTGGCCACTGTGAGAAAATAAATATGATCAACTAGCTCAATTAATGTCTTATAAACTTTTAAGACTCCACAACTTCTTAAAAGTTCTTCAACAAATACAAGCGGTTTCTTCGCGTTCTTTTTCCAAGCCGTATCGCAGAAATTGTATATGCTAGGCTTAATTCTCTAATCTCCAAAGGCTTCAGGGATAGCATTCAAGATTCACATTCTACTTCCCTTCTTGAAAGAGGAAAAGAGATGCATTTAAGGAAATGTTAAACCATGTAACAAATAATCAATACAAATCTTTCAAAATTAAAAATGATTCTACGATTTGTATGTATTCTATCGATGTGTGTAGAAATAAATAGTTATGTAAGTTCAATGATGCATGCATGTATAAGACAAAATACAACAAATTATTCTAGGTCACGCCAGACATCCATTTCTCTTCAAATTATTAATCACATGAAAATGAAGACACAATACATGAGCGTGGAAAGAGGGCAGATAGAAAGACCAGCAATGAGTCAGTTGACCTAGTCTTTGCCTGCTTACTGCTAATCAGTCAGTCGGTGTATGCAAACAGCTAGGCCTGGGTGACATTTTACTGAATTACTCATTTTGAGATGCATACAATAGTCGACAGCAGTGTGATCATCATTCATAGCACGAGGAAGATCATGTAGTGGTCCAGATCGAAAGTATGAATGGTGTAAAGTACCAACCCAAGCTATGACACTGGGGTTATCAAGTAGCGTGTTCAGATTGCAAAGTCATCCACATTTTCAGCTGTTGTTATAATGAGCTTAGTGCTTTTTGACCCCACCTTACGTTTGTAGTATAAAAGTTGATTCCAAGTTTGCTGATACTGCTTTGAAAAATATCGCACTTCTTCATGTTGAAAAGTCATTTTTCAACACAAGATTTGCAAATTTCCTGGAATCAAACTTCCATGCTTAAGAGTTAAAATTTGAAGCACTTCGTAGTCACAATAATAGCAGTTTAAATGTGGATGACACAACAACACATACTTCAATAGCTCCCGACAACAGTCGGGTTGGTGCTTTTTCAGACCATTCCTTACTTTCGCCCGTACTTACTACGTAGCCTTCCTCAATGATGAATGATGATCCTCGCCTTCATCTCAACTATTAACATGCATCTCAAATAGTCAATTCATTGTAAATGTGCACTTCAAATTTCCTCGTTTTTCTCAAGTATCTCGTGATTTGTTCATTATCTATAAATTCAAAGTAAAGACTCATTAATGGCTCATTTGCTTTTAAGTTAAACCATGTATATTCTTTTCCCCACCCCAAAGATATTTTCAGGTCTTCCTTTTTCGTGCTTCACCATAGTTAGAGAATGATGTCTAGATGTACCTAGACTCAAATTGTTGTATTTTTTGCTTATACATGCATGTATCATCCGAACTTTACATGGCTATTTGTTTCTACACATCAATAGGAATGCACAGAATCATAGAATCGCTTTTGTTAATGTTGTCATCATATGTTTGGGGATGTATTACAACAGCAACCTGACCGGTCATAGGGGAACATTCATAAATCATTACATTTATGATTTTTCCCATGAAGATCGAGAAGGAAAACTCAGAGCTTTGATGAGTCTGCTCCCGATACACCTTCTTAGTAATACAGTATTCTTTTTCCAAGCTTATCCACACTTGAAAGGAAAATCATCCGATAACTCTTCTAATTTCTATTGCTGAACAAAACAAAAAGAAATATTTAGGAATACTTTATGAACAATCATAACCTATCAAAAAGAAATATTTAGAGATGGTATGTCGATTGTATAGCTAATAAGGGTTTAGTAGTTTAGATTAAAATGCTCGATGGTCAAATTTGAAATATTAGTTTTCATGATTATTCTTTCTTATCATGTTTGTAAGTTCACTATTTAGTAAGCTTCTTTCACAAAAAAAAAAAAAGAGAGATAATTTGGTCGCCAAGTACTCTTCTATTTACACAAAATAAGTGACCACCAAAGATACCTTTCTCTTCAAATATAGAATTAATTCATAAAGTTTCAACTTTTTTTTCTCCAAATATTATTTATTTTCATTCTCTCTATTTTCTTTCCTTATTTCCTTATTACTTTCCCCGTTGCAAAGGAGCTCAAATAAATGCATAACCTATGTTTCTTAATCTCACAGATTATACACTATGAAGGGGAAAAATTCTCATTTATCAAAAAACTTCAGTTTGTAGCCATCATTAGTCATTAAGGTGCGCTTATAAAGAATCGCTTTTGCCTATCAAAAAGACAAAAAAATGTTAATTAGGGGCTTAATTCTCACTGAGTAGCAAAGATCCATCTAACATCGAGGCATAGGGTAGCAATGCTAATTAAACAAATGTCCGACTCCCAGATTCATCTCACTTCTGAATGAGCAAATGAGTCACGAACAAAGGGTTTGAAAGGGGGAAATCTTTCTTTTGTTTTGTTTTTCTTTAGAAAATTAATAATAAAGTGTAAACAGGAGACTTGCTCAATTCATCAAATCATTCTTTTCACGCAAAATTATCTTTGGGTAAAAGAAAAAGGGAATTAACTTTGAGGAAATTTGTCCTTCAAACAGGCAACCCTGGAAGGCGTTTTCAAAACCAAAAATCCACACATACTAGGATGAAAACATATCTCGACTGCAAACAACAAAGAAAAACAAAAAGGAAAACCTCACCGCTTCATGATCCGCATTCCCACTGGGATTTGATATTGACCACTCAAGAAGAACAAGAGTATCATCCGCATCGGATGCTCCTTTTCGTAGATTTAAGAAGAAGTTAAGAATAAGAATAAAAGCGGCAAAGCAGCTAGTCATTAAGCAAATGGCTCAATATAGCTTCAGAGAGAGAGAAGAAGAAGAAGAACCTGCATCGGTAAAGAGCAAATGAACAAAAGGTAGTGAAGATTAGTGATGATTTCTTCTTTTAATTGTACGCACTCACCCGTACGAGGTTATACAGATTCCATGTCGTGAACACAAGACACCGAACTGCATAGCACAAGATACCCATGTTGCGACAAAAGCGCAGACGCTGGACAAAACTCTATCGCGACATTGTCAGCCCATCGATGCATTCAGTGAGCCGTAAAATCAAGTCGCGATAAAAGATTGCATGCAATGATGTGGCTGCAACGATTAAAGACTGGAAAACTCTCCTATCGCGAGCAGAAATTTGTGTCGCGATGCAGCTACCACTTGGGCCGTAATTTCGGGATCCACAACGCACTATCAAGTGCGCTCAACATTGGAAAGTCTTATAACAAACGACATCTAGAGCATCAGGCGCAACTTCCTCAACTTCAAGACGTTTAGGTAAAGTTGGAAGACTTTATATATTTTTGTTATTTTATTTTTTATTTTATTTTCCATTTAAGATTTTAGTTTTTAGTAGAGAGTTTCATAGATTTTAGTTTTCTTTTTAGATTTGGATTTTTGTTATTGAACTGCAAACAGTTGAATTTATTTATAAAATCATCTTTCTCTATTACTTATTCATTTAAATGGAAGATGGAAAGCCGAGTTCTCTTTATTTTAGTCTGCTTATGATTTCTGTTAACACTTTTCTCGACGGTTAGTCACCGATATGATGGGGCGCTTTGAAAAGTTGAGCTCTCTGAAATGGGTCAATGATGATAGTCATTTTTCCGCACAAGGTGTAAGAACGCCTTAATTAGAATCTGAATTTATTTGATTGGTATTGTTTTAATTTATTTAATTTTTGTAATACTAGTACTTTAACAAGCAAGGTTCAGATTTTACTTAATTTCAGGAGGCCTCTCACAAGGATACGTAGGACGGAGAATCCTAAGAAAGATAGAACTGCCTTTGTGGGTATGGTAGATCAATACTGGAGGAACTAATGTGAAATTTGATGGTTACTCGTGATATATCACCAACTGGTACTCATAATTTGAGGATTGCTGAATGAAGTATCATTAATCAATTCAGAGGTCTCTCATCTTTTCTCATTTAATTGATTATGATCCGGTTTTAGCAAAAGGATTCAATCAAGGAGATGGAAATTTCATTTAAATGAAGACAGGGTGCCTAATCAAATTTCAAGGCTTGCAACATCCGCCTATGAGGGCAAGAATTTCATCCCAAGATCCTGCATGAAGTACCGAAAAGGAAAATACTTAAAATCTTGTAAAGAGGGTTGTACATATTACAAGTGTAACTGACAGGGAATCATGTCTCAAAATGAATATGAACCCCTTAATCAAGGAAAAGTATGGTTAAGGAAAATCCAAATTTATACTTACTAAGTTTACCTGACAAACTCAATTTCTTCCAATTTATAGTCGAAGTTATGAATCGAAGGTAAGAGACGCGGTAAATTGATTATTACTCTCATTGATCTATATCCAGCTTTTATCTCAATTTTGCATAACTCAAAACTTATTTTTATTAAAATTTATTTTCATGTATATTAAGGGAAATCAATCTAGGATTAAAATTTTTAGTCATCTCATCATCATCACAAGGAGTTTAAATAGTAAATGACTGAGTGTATGATGGTTGGCCTTTAATATATCATTAGTCCCTGGAACTATATCTAAATTTAAATATTTATTTTTATTACTTGTATGATCTGTCACTCAAAGGATCAAGACCAACTCAAATTTTAATGAATCCATTTTACAAAAGAGCAAATCAATCTTTTTCATCTACATGCGTTTGGTTTTAACAAGTTTTGCGCTGCTGCTTGAATTGATAATATTTTGGTGGCTATGTCTCGAAATATGGTTAACAAGTTTTTGAAATGTTGTTGGACTCGAATAGTTCTCAAGTGGCAAGATTCTTTGTAGTTTGCACTGCAAAGGCCTGACGTGATACATATATTGGTGCCAAGTGAGCAAAATCACTAGTTTTAGTGGCAACACTTGCTCACGCTAGCCTGATCAAGATATTTATATTTATATATATATATATATATATATATATCTTTCGTCTTTAATAAGAGTCCAACTTAGAGTCACAGTTTACACCATATGGCGTGCTTATTATAAGAAACAAAGGGAAGTGGGGAGGGAAAGAAGCAGGGGCTATCGGAAAAGATGCTACCCATTGACGGACAAATGTGAGAAATCAAGGGGGAAGAAAGTGGGAGGAAAACACTGAGGTGAGGGAATGTTCCTCAAGCTATGCTCAACACAGAGCTGAGAAATGAGCTAGATCCGCTGGGTTTCCTGGCTTGTATTTTCTTAGTGTTACAGAGGAGCCAAGAGCATACAACAACATAATAGTTTAATTCTCAATAACCCGAGGTCGAAATGAATCCAAATACAATCAAAGACGTAAGAATTGAATGGTAAGCCGTAAGGTAAATCTTTCTAAATGTCTCTCACAAGGCTCAATCTCAAGGAAGAATCTCTACTCAGAGTAGGAAGAAATAAGAAAAACCCGCATAAAAAGAAAATGGCAATCAAGAAACCTGCAATAGATCCCCAAGTCTAATTTATGGACTGGAGCACGCCTTAGTGGAACATTCTCTCAACCTCCAATGATTTTTCCTCCCCTTCTTTCCTAAATTTTCCTGATTATCCAATTCAAACTATGAAAGATTTTTTTCCAAATTGACTCCCTCTTTCCTCTTCCTTAGCGTGCCCCTTTGTTTCTTCCACACAACCAACAGCTGGCTGGTCAAATCTTAGTTTCAAGGGTCAGACTTTCTCCTTGGGTTTTCTGAAGATGGGTTTTTCGGAAGAATTTTTGATATGCCATTTAGACCTCGTAACATTCATGTTTCATCCTTGTCTGACCGCAACTCCACAAATGTATTGCTGCACGCTTAAGATAGACATTCGTTATATCTCACAGAGCATTCAAAGCAAACATTGTCTATATGACTTTTCGAAACCGCGAGATGGGCGGGACTTTGGAAGAAAGAATGGTTGATTTACTACCTTATATTTTTTTAATCGAGTAAAGCGTATATTAACTTGATAAAGGGGCCAAAAACCACGAAGAGTACACTAGAGGTATCTGAGGACCCGACAAAACCTCGAATACTATATCCACGACTAAACCACATATAGAGATTGATGGGCGAACATGGAAGTTGATTCCACGAAAACCCCTGAATTGTTGTCATTGAATGTTTTTAATATTCATGTTTCATCTCCACTAATCCATAGCTCACAAAATACATAAAAAACGAACAATCAAGAGACACTTCTTGAGTCCATTAGCATTCAAAAGCGCTTATTGCCCATGAGACTCTTTAGCTTTGCCAAGATGGAGTGGGGACAAATCACGGAAGCTTATTCATTGAAAACCCTAGATAAGTTATCATTCCCATGGGTGTTCTAGCTAAGCTTATACCTCGACTAATCCGTGGCGCCCTAAAGCTAATAGTTGCAGGTAAATCTCCAATAACCACTAAAGGGACTTGGCCCGGTGACAATTGGGGAGCAAACCCGAGGTTGGATAACCAGTGACTACCCCTCGACCCTCATAAGCATTCAAACCGAACATTGCCTATATGGCTTAGACTTTGCCTAGATTGGACTAGGGATTTTGGAAGAAAAGAATGGTTTATTTACGACACCTATGTAGAGATTGATGGACAAACATGGAAGCTGATGTGAAACCTTGGAAAGCCTGAGAATTTGCAGAAAAATGGTAAAATAGTAAATTCGGTCGAGCAGAATTTTTTAGATCTCGGTGATGAAACAGACTTCTCTGTTGAAATCGTCTCGTGAAATCTAGCTATCACGTCGAATTTCGTTGGATTTCGAGACAGTCAGAATTTCAAGTTTTTCAAGGCGTAGGGTGTCGAATGACATATGGTGTAGTTAAGGGGATGCCACATGGCAAAAGCCATGTGGATCATTTAAAAGTGTGGCTCTCAATTAGCCACATGAAAGATGATGCAATAAAGGAAATAAAGAAATAAGAAATAAAGAAAAAATGAGGAAAAGCAAGCACCACACAAATGGCTTGAAGGAAAAGGGGAGGAAATTTCCTCCCTTGGCCAGGAATGGTCAAAAGTGATCAAAAGAAGAGGAAAAAGAAAGCAAAGATAAAGGAATGAAAGAAAGAAAGAAAGAAAAGAGTTCGTAGAGAGAAAAGAGAAAGGGAGAAGAAAGGAGAAAATGAAAAGGGAGGATTTCCCGGCATCTTGACGGTCGAAGTTCGACGGTCTAAGAACTAAAGTTGGTGCACGCAGCGTGATCTACGTGTGGATACCAAAAAGTTGGAGTTTTGACAAACTCCAAAAGGTAAGGAATTTTCCTACTCGATTTATTCTAAGTCTAAAGGCCTTATAATGGTATGGGCTGTTTATGGGAGGCCATGAGAGGCCATATGATTTAGTTCCAAAACTTGGGACTGAATGGTAGAGGATTTCTATGACCAGTTTCTAGGTTTTGTGGTGTGTTTCATGATGTGTGGATGTTTGGAACCAAATTGGTTCATGTTTGTGAAGGGACTGTGATGTACCCTGTTGGATGGGTCCAAGATGGTGACGTTATTGTGTGTTATTGCTTGTATGAATAACATGCAATGTGAATATGACATGTTAATATATGATATTGATGTATTAGCATTAAGGTTGTATATGGATGTTAATTATATGTATCGAATTATAATTATCCATGGTATGTAAATAATTCATGTAACACTTATATATACATGTAACATGAGGCAAAAAATACGTGGCATCATACAATTCATATGCGGGCACATCGCGTGAGTCGATTATGGGGGTGCATGGTATGGTTTATTCACCGGTGTTGGTGAATGGGTCGTGATCTTGAAAAATGGGACAAAGTCCAAGGTAGAGACTCACGAGGGTGTAAGGCCATTTAAATGGCAAGTCACGTGTGTTGGGTGAAGCAAGTTGGGGTAGATCCCTGCCGAGGTGAAAGACCCCGAATGGTATTCCGCGGTTAGACATGATTTCCCAATTATGTAAGTTCGCGAAAATGTTGAAAAGGTGTGCAACGTCATGCGGTGAGAACCCGAATCCGTATTACAAATATGAAACACACGAGGAAGTTGATAAAGTGAAATTTGAGAATATCAATGGTTTAGAGATCCTTGGGTTAAATACCAAGGGCTGGGTATTTCACACCTGACATGTGCAGGTGTGTGGGAGTCGGTTGAGACTCGGGTTGTGGGCATGGTCGCATCATGCATGACGAGGAGACATTTCATATAAGGTTGCGTAAATTGTATGAAATGTGATTGTTGTTTATTATGCCATTACATGTGCATTTTAGGTGGGGAGTAACCCTTGTAGGAAAACTTTCTACTGGACATTGCTCACCCCGTCATGGGACCCCTCTTTAGTCTTGAAGGTTTTCCGAGGGGATGGGGCCTTGCCGAGACGCCGGCGAAGAAATGGCCATACTTGGCCTTATTTTGTATTTTGTAAAAATCTAGTTAGAAGACCCAGTTTTGGTGATTTGTAATTAAATACAAATTATGATGCTCCTTTTTTGTGTAAAATACATTTTTGTGAGTTTTCGGGTTATTAGCCTTTGTAGTAATAGGCGATTGTACGACTGGTTTACGAGTAAGTGGAACAAAGGGAAAAAGAAAGGAAGAATCAGGACAACTAGATGGGCTATTGCCCATTTCCAACCACAATTAGCGACACGATAGGTGGTGTCACGACAAAGAGGCGGTGGACTTGCGCCAAGCGAGCATGCTGGCGCATAGCGGCGTGCACGCAGCGTGCATGGCTGGCGACTACCGCGCGCCCGCGACTACGGCGCGGTAGCGCGTGCGGCGAGAGGAGTCCTCGGCCCTAGGTGAGACATGCTTTGTGTCGCCCAACATGGGCGAAATTTGGTCGGTCGCCACATGAATTTTTATGTTGCGACAGAGGTGGCCGTTGGGGTGTCGCGACACGAAAATTGAATGGTGTGCTAAGGTGTGTCGCGACACAGTTTTTGGTGTCAAGACATGGGTCAGGCCTGAGTGGGTTGCGACACAGTTTTCTGTGTCGCAACACGGTTGGCTACAACATGTGAGGTTTGGTGTCGCGAAAAGCCTTTTGGTGTCGCGACATGCATTTGGGGCTAGAATTTGGGCGCGACATGGTGGGTAACGGCGAACTGCGACATGGCGCCACGACGGGGAGTAGTAAGCGTGAGCGGCGGGCGGATTAAGCGCCTTTGTGATTAGTGCCAATGCTATTTTGAACCACTATTTTTAATAGGTTTTGGGCGCTGTGGCCTTCGTTATTATAATTAACCCTGATTGACATGTTAGGTCCACTATTGCACTTATAATTGCATTCGAAATTTGTTTTGTAGTTTTGCGGGAATTGGAGGCCAAATTATCGTGTCAATCCAATCATAACCAAAGTCGGGTTGATTTCCATCAATTTCATATGGTCTTATATCAATTTCAACAAACCGGGAATGAAGAATTTCAAAGCGGGGAAGAAAATAGGGGAACAAAATAGCAAGGCTGGGATGCGGGATGCGGAAAGCGAGGAAGCAGTGGCCAAAATGGAGCCGATGGCGCGGGATCGGCCCGACACCTTTGCATTCGCTATGGCATAGAGAAAATTTCGCGATCTAGCGAAATTGAATTTTGTTGTGCGAGGAATTTGCGTGCCTAGCGAGGAAATTTCCCAATTTCGGCTATCTCCTAAACTTTTCAGCTAGGCTAGCCAAATTTAGCTAGCTAAGCGAAATTCCTTTGTTGATAGCGAGGAATTTCTCAGATTTAAGCTATCTCTGTGGAGATTTCGCTAGCTTAGTGAAGTAAGCTATTCTTGAAAATTCATTATGCTAGTTAAAATTCCTGCATAGCCGGAAATGGAAACGCCTGTGTTTTTGATATTTTTTTTTATTCCAAAGCGACCCGCGTTTTGATCAATTACCATTTTGTCTCTTTGTAATCTCATATTTTGAGCGATTTTGTCATTTCACACATTTGGGTTGGCTATATAAGCCACCTTATAAGTTTGTAACCTAACTAATCTTTCGATCTGTGACTTTTGTTTCCGATTTCCTCTCTTCTCTCTCCTCTTTCTCTCCCTTTCTTGGTTGCCGACACCCTCGAGGATAATGACTTGGAGGATGAGTGAAACTAAACCACTTCCTTTATTGATAAAGGCCCTATTTGGGAAGGATCTGTGACCTCTTACAGGGGTTCCCACTGTTTTCCAATGATTTTTATATTTGGTTCTGATTTTCTAACTTTAGGTTTAAAAAAGCTTTGATGTACTTTCTTTATTAATACTTGCTTGAAGCTTTTAGGAGTTTAGTGTATTCTTAGCTATAGATACACTAATATCCGTGGATTGCCATTTACGAGCCCTTTGAGGTAGGTTAAGGGGTTGGAGTTTCCTTGTAAGTGCATCCACTTTGATCAATACTTAGTGATACTTTGGGGTTCAGTGGATTCTTATTTTGAATCCATTGAGACTCGTGGTTACCGCTGCGAATCATTGTAGGATGAGTCATGATGAATTTTCCTTTGTAGGGAACCATAAATGTTAAATAAATGCTACATCGAAAGGAAGAATTATTAGGGTTTAGGTTTTAATGCCAAATGAAGATCAGGTTCGAGGAGATGACTATATGTCATCCTCCCAATGTGAGAAGTATCCAAGGGGACCTCTTAGTTGCTTTAGGATCTTAAACTCAGTGGCACGTGTGAGGAGTTATTTTGTTTATTTTATTTCTTTTCGAGTTTGCAAACCACCCGACCATTGTTTTTACCCCATGGCCAAAATCGAGCCAAATTCACCATTTTTGGCTTCACTCCAGATCATTTGTCTGAAGAAAACCCATCCACATTGTTTCAGCCCCAGACCATTTATGCGCGGTAGCGACTACGGCCGGTAGGAGAAACTTAGGATATAAATTTTGTTGATTCGGCTCACCTGCGTGGCACGAATCACCTTTGTGCACCGACCCGAGTTGCGGCCAGTGCTTGTGTTGTGCCCAGCTGTTTGGAGTCCTTTGTTCATAAAAACGATGTTCACTAACCTTTGTTCATTCAAAAAAAAAAAAAAAGTCCTTCGGGTTTTGGGGCGCCACAGCTAATTCCTCAAAAACCATTGAATTGTTGTCATTCAAATGTTTTAATATTCATGTTTCATTTCCTGCGATCCTGACTCCACAAAATACATAAGAACATAACGATCAGAGGGACATTTTCTAGGAGTCCGTTAGCATTGGCTTAACAGTGCCCATATGACTCTTTAGCTTTGCGAAGATGGTGGGGACTTTGGAAGAAAATAATGGTCGATTTACTACACCTATCTGATAGATGGACAAACATAGGCTCGTTCCCGCAGAAAACTTCAGGCATGTCCATTCGAGTATGTAATATTGATGTTTCATCCCGTGATCCGTGACTCCTGAAAATACATAAAGCATAGAGCAGGTTAAAAACATAGTTATGAGTCCATTAGCATTCAAAGCTAAATTGCCTATATGACTATTCAGCACTGCCAAGATGAATTTGGGGACTTTGGAAGAAAAGAATGGATTTGATTTACTACACCTTTATCGGGATTGATGGACAAACATGGAAGTTGATTCCTTGAAAACCCCTGAATTGTTGTCGTTGAAATGTATTTATGTTTCATATCCATGGTTTTCCTCACAAGGGTTTCGTAAATCGGGTGTTTTTTTCGTATTTCATTATTAGGCCATTAATCATAACAAGATTGATGAATGACAAGATTCATTCCACGAAAATGTCATTCAAATGTTTTAATATTCATGTTTCATCTCTGCTAATGTTCTGACTCACGAAATACATAAAGAACATAACAGTCAAGAGGGACATTTTCTGGTCATTAGCATTCATAGCTAAACATTCCTTATATGACTCTTTAGCTTTGCAGAGATGGATTTGGGGACTTCGGAAGAAAAGAATGGTCGATTTACTACACCATAGAGATAGATGGACAATTTACTACACCTATATAGAGATAGATGGACAAACATGGAAGCTCATTCCCTGAAAACCCCAAGTACGTTACCATTCAAATTTTGTAATATTCTTGTTTCATCACCACTGACCCGCAACTCCACAAAATACATAAAGCACGGAAACATGATTAAAGAAACTGTTTTCTATGGAATCCATTAGCAACTATTCAACATTACTATATGACTCTTCAGCTTTGCGAGATGGATAGGGGACTTTGGAAGAAAGAATGGCTTGTTACTACACCACATAGAGATTGATGGATGGCGATGGAAGTTGCTTCCCCAAAACCCCTAAAGTAGAACCTTTTTCCTTTACACACATTTCCTTTATATCATTTTCCTTCATTACCTTCCCACATCATTTTTTACCCGTACTTCAATCCAAATGAAGACTACATTTTGTTTGTTTTCTAATCAGAATCTTGAGACTTGGATATTTGTACCATTTGCTTTCTATTTATATTTGGTACAAATTCAATGGGTTCAAACTTCCTTAAAATTAAACATCACCCTCATTGATCATACCCTTTCTTTAGACAAGGAGTTAGAATTTCAATGACGAGATTCGATATTTTCACAATTTTTGTACCAGCATTAGAAGGAAATGAGAATATTGATAAGCATTAAAGTTCTTGTGAGCTCCAGCGTGGCCTTGGCTTACAGGGGTCAGATTGACTACCGTCGACCGCAGATACAAGTGGATGTCGGGTTACCGACGCCTAGCAATCGAGGCGAGTCTCCTTTGTACGGAGGCTCTCTGCAATCTGATGCACATATCTTGTCCCAAACGGTCCAATATATTCAATATATCAATAGATCCAAATCACATGAGTAATACGGCCATAGACCTGATGATACTCATAATACATATAACTATGAATTCAACTATATACCCAATAGTTACAAGAGTTGAATGTTTTACTCTTATACAACATATGTTAAAATACTCGAGTCTAATACATGTAAATATACGTCAAAGTAAAGCCACAATCAAAGCTTTTCTTCTAATCTCAGCCTCTAGGACGAATTAGATCCCTCGCACGGTCCATTACTAAAAATAAAAGGGGATCCCACGGCCGGGGTGAGCTAATGCTCGATGGGAGAATCGCCCAAGTAAAATTTTCATACCTAAGTGCGGTGCAAATGTTCCAATTTAAACACACATTCAGAAGCAAATGCATGATCCTACTTGAATGTCTACATGACCAACTCAGATCCAAAGTCCTCATGGAAGCTCCCTTACACTACTTCAAGCCTCATTGTAGAGAATATTATGTTTATTTGAGCTACCCTCCCGATGTTATAAATTGTGGACCATCTCGAATAAACTATATTCAGTGGACTACCTCAGGAATATATCAATTAGATTAAACTCTCAGAGCGATTGATATATTATTTGTTTGTGGACTACCCTCGGAGTGAATATATATATCATTGTACCAAACCGGTTGATATATTATTTGTTTGTGGACTACCCTCAGATGAATATCAATTGGGCGCTCAGCGATTATCTTTAGTTATAGGTTCTGTAGATGTGTTATGGCGCGTGTGACGTGGCGGGGCGTGGCGCGGTGGGTGTGATGTAAGTGCGGGGGCGAATCGCCGCGACAAGAACAAAGCCCGATTGATACTGTTGACTCGTATTTTCACGAATATATTAGAACACTTATTTGATAGTTATGAACCTCAGTTTCTTCCAAAATCGCAGCTCGGCGATTCAAAACTGATATTATCACGTTATTCAAACACCAATGCCTTGCAAGCAAACATCCGTGCGCGCTGCGACCAAATGACTACGACCAGCAATCTGTAATTCGACCGTGACGTTTCTGGAACAATCAGCGATCCATTCCGTACACTGTGAACCCATATATATTCGCGGAAGATCAGGTATATAACAGCCGCGATCGTGGGTTGGGTGATAAAATTAATAATGTTGAGTGCTGGAGTTTATAATCGTTCGTGAATAAGCGCAGCGTTCAACCGTGGAATAAATCTCAAGTAGGGAGAAAAGTTACCTCGAGGAGTTTGAAGAAACTCCGATCCGGAGTCCTGGCATGCTTTGCCCAGCGTAGAAGCGTTTTCCTTTTTGCCAGAAGGCCCCAGAAGCCCGGGTCGGATCGTCGATATTTTAGAGAAGTTTTCTCTCTCTAAAGAAAACCTCTCCAAAATGGCCACTGGATGAAATTCTGATTCTCACGTTTTGAGGTCTTACCTAAAATGGGAGAGATGACCTTTGTTGATAATTTGGCATTTAGTGACTTAAAAATCAAATCTCGCTAATAGCCGACCCCATGTCCCTTTTTACAGTTGATATTGGCACTACCTGATATGCATTTTGTCATCATTTCTCTACTCATACCACTAATGGTACATGAGTGCGTGTTATATGTGACTTTCTTCGCCTCGAAAATCGTTTCTGGCACCCAGAACCCACGATCTCGAAGCGATCTTGACTCATTATCTCGGAAATTTCACGAAATTTTACGTCTTGTAGATTTGTGAGGAACTGATTCTAATGGTGCGGTCGTTTTGTCATCCGAGATCTAGAGAATAAGTCACGGTTTTTAGCAGAAATTACAATTTGTAACAAATACGATTTTGTATATTCAGTGGAATTTTCGGGGTCTTACATTCTCCCCTCCTTAAAGATTTCGTCGAAATTCGGGGTATCATGTCCAGCATGCATATGCGCGCACTCTATCATGCATGTAAGCCAGTGATTAAATTTTAACTGACCCAAACCACGTACCCTCGTCCACAAACAAGAAGGGATAGATGGCGCACTCCATTACCAGCTCCCACGTTGACTCCTCCCTCCCTGATGCCTCCCATAGCACGCCTCGCCTGGCCTCACCGGTCTTGCATGCATAGGAACCCAGATCAACTATCAGATACACCTTTGGTCCTGTCGAAGGTCCCGTCAGTGTCAATCTCGTCATCCTCGATCCATCACGTAAATTTGGATGCGGGTATATTTAAGACATGGAGCGTGAAATACCTCGTGGACACACACGACATCTTCAGGCGATGCATCATGATGCATATGGTGCCTATCTCTCAGGAGTATCTCGAAGACCCGATAAACCTCGGCGATAGCTCAGCTTGCGAGACCTAACCACCTCCTCTCCCAGGATTCACCTTGTGAGGAGGCGTGATCATAACCTCGAACTCTAGGGTCGACGTCGTACATCGCATAATTCTTCTTGGCTGCGGCCCGATAGAGAAAATATTAAATATCAAGCTCACCATCTCGAGAGGTGTCTCTGACCGGTCGGGACCCGATGGAGCCCTCTCCACCTCGGTCGACCTAACGGTGATCACATGGCCTCCTGTGATGTCTCATATGGTGCCATTCGTATACTACGCTGATAACTATTGTTATTAGGCTGAATTCCACTAAGGGCAATTGCTCCTCTCTACCCTTATGATTCGGGGCCTTAGTGTACTTGTGTCCTCTCCCAACACACAGTATATAATCCATCTGACCTTGCATAACCTGCAACCTTAACCTCTCCAAGGTTACAATCATTGACAATCCAGCTGGGCTAAGTCAATCTAGTCCATGTCATGAATGACATCCATTTACCAAGCCCTCGCCCGACAACAGCACGATGCAATTTCCAAGGTGTCGAATCTCGAGTCTTGGAGCTCACATCATCGACTCTAATTTCGAAGGGTGTCAGTCTCGAGTCACCCACGACTCACATCACTAAACTCTAAACCTGGCATTGATAACCATGTCCGTGTGTTTTCATCTTGGGCAACATAACTCTTTGGCTCACACTTCAAGCCTATCACATTCTCACAGAAATTAGGATCTCCTGACCTCTTACCACCCAACTCCAGGATTCTCACCTGAGGGGATTTACGAGCCCCTTTTTGCCTTGCCACACACACTGCAGTACCGTCATTTCTTGAATCGAACTAAGAGTCTTCATTGGACGTAGTCTCAAGAACAAACTCAAGCCCTCACTCGTACGAAAGTGGTGAATGATCGTCTCGTCTTAGCGTTGCGGGCTCGGCCCAGCGATGTTGCAGGTGCACCTGAAAGCCTTGACAATGTCATGCGTAATGACCCGATCCGGTTCCACCATGGCGAAATCTGAGATCTCCTGCTCATAATCTCGACCTATCGGTCGACTCTCACCCACCATCCCTGGGAGAACATCTATACAGCTCTGCAAGGTCTTAACCTCTAAGCCAGATCGATCTTAGTGTCGGGTGTATTGACCGGATAAAGGTCCGATGCAAATGACAGAGTCATTTTGTCGTCTCATCAATCTGACATCATCAACCAAATGGTCTACATACAGGTCCACTACCACACTTCCTGGCATAGCTACGGTGTCCACGGCCGACCACGGCCCTCGGCCTATCGTGTTCTTTGGAAGTGCCCAATATGCGCCCGGCTGAGGCCGGTTATCGGCAGTTCTAGGGTGTGGAGGGAATGAGCTTTGTATACTCTGTCCCTGGCGGCGGTGTGCATCCCAAAGCCACAGGATCCTGTCTCTAGGGCGTCAGTAAACCATTGCTCAATCCTGTACTGGTTCTTAAACTAGTGTGGAAGCGAAGTCTTCTGCCTCTTCCACTGTGAACTAGAGGAGAAAGGTGATCCTCCCCTCTTGTTACCAACTTAGGTATCAGGAGTGTTCGAGTATCCTCGATTTCTCTCTATGGTGGTAGTCCCAACCACATGAGTCCATATCCCAGTGGCGAAATCTCTGATCACGCCTCGAGATGAATGACCTCGGCCCGTTCTCGAATCTCTGTAATACCCGGCCCGATCGAAACTGTTATCTTGAAGATTGTTAGGTCTCTCGACGCATCAACCTCGACCTTCTCTGGAGTCGGCGACACTCTGGTGCGACACCACGTGTCCCCTAAAATCTCGCCTTAGTAAGCGAACTCGCGGCTTCTTGATCTTAGCGTACAGCGATGGTGCTCTCGACAAGCGCAAGCGATCCTCAAGTGATACTCATGCCCCCACTTTGACTGGGAGTAGATCAAAATGTCATCCAAGAAGACTACGACAAACTGATCTAGATAGGGTTGGAACACCCTATGCATGAGATCCATGAATGCTGCTAGCGCATTCGTCAATTCAAGGGCATCCAGCAGTAAACTCAGCGCCATGCAAATCCTATGTTGTGCTTGGGATATCTGTCTCCCAACCTGGTGATATTTAACCGGTCTGAAGGTCTATCTTAAAGTATCTGTGGCACCCTCTCAGCGATCAAACAAATCGTCAATCCTCGGCAGTAGATACAGGTGGATTCTTGATCGTAACCACTGTTCAATGTCGATAGTCAATGCAGTCGAAGGGTCTTATCCTTCTTTTTGGCAAATAGAGCGGGCTTGGGTGAGTGCTCGGTCCCAATGAACTTCTTATCGATAGCTCTATAAGCCGGACTATAGGTTCACGCAGCTCATTTGAATTGCCATCCTATGCGAATCATAGAGATGGTGAAATACTGGTGTAACTCAATACCGAAGTCTACATCCCTATGTAGAGGTAGTCCAGGTAGCTCATCTGGAAAAACATCCACATATTCGCACACTACTCGAGATAGATCCAAGTATAACCTCTCCTCGTCCTCTAGGGTAAGGCTCGCGAGCCAACCCGCTAACATCCTGACACTTGGTTTCATTATCTTTTGTCAGGAGACAAAATATCATGTTGTCCCGAAATGGCACATGAGTCAGTCCTGGCGCGTGGCGGTAACTCTCCTGCGCTCCTGATCGATGCGATACATGGTATCGGCGATCCATCCTCGGGATGACATGAGCTCGACACGTCAAATCCACTGGATCAGACTGTAGTGGGGTCCACAGGATTTTCTTCGCAGCCTCGACCTATCATTTCTTATTCTCGCCTAATCCCCCAGGGAGACTCACGTCTGTGGCTCCTCACAAGGTCACAGGGTCCTTGCCCATCTCCATCATGTTGGGCCTCGTTCTCTAGGCCCCCAGAGCGCAATTTAGTCTGTCCGAGATCACGTCGGTAATCTCCACTAGCCTGCTTTCGTTCTACGCTGAGACCAATGGTCTACCACCATCGGATCTCTTCCCCCTGTGAATGTCGGAGGATGACACGTCCTAAACCTCTGGAGGTTACTAGGATCTCTCTGTCTACCTGCTATACCAGCACAGTACGATAGCGACTCTTTATGTACATAACTAGGCAGGCTTCTTATGAATCTGTGGTGTCGGCCAGGGTATCACGTGGACGCCCTTTGCGTCCTCGTCCTCCTCTTGCATTTACAATTAACATAGCGACGGAGATATTCAATTTTTCATCTCAGTCTAACTAGTAATCTGAGATGCGATTCTTAATAGACTTGTGACAACCATGTTGACTTGGATTCATTTAATTATCAATCCACTGGGTCATAATTCATAGCAATAGCATCCACCCTTTCCTATCGCATTATAATGCATATAATTTTCTACGCAACTACTGCGCAATCACGATTTCAAATGGTAGCTAAATACAATACAATATCTCTAAGGCATAAACACTGCCTCGAGACACTAATCATACACTTAACTCAGTGTATACGCAATCAATTTCGCATTTAAAATATTGTTTTCAACAAAATTTTATTTTCAAAAATTTTATTTTTGAAAATTTTATTTTTCGAAAATTTTATCAAAATTTTATTTGATTTTATTTAAATTGAAATTGTTTTTTAGAAAATTTGCGATGAGCTTTGATGTTCATGAGGCAGGGTTCACGAAACAGCGTCCGTCGACTCGGGGAAAATGCAAAGTCAGCCCGGTAGCGGTAGAGTGCAGTCTGCCCATGCACAGCAAACCGCCTTCCCATGCGCCAGCGCCTACTGCTTGCTCGCCGCGGCGCCATTTTCTTTGCCCACTTCTCGCGCTCCGTAGCGCTGCCTTACACTCACTTACGCCCCGCCCATGGCCTTTGCGCGCTGCTCCGTGCGCTGCCGCTCCTAAGCTCTGCTTGCGCGCCCCGCATGTCTGCTGCGGCACTTTCGCGCCGCTAGCCCGGTACCCTCTTCAGCCCCTTTTGCCTCGGGTCACGATACGTGGTGTATCGTGACCACGTCTTTCTCGACCTTTGTCTCACGATACGAGTGTTGTAGTATAAATCTGAGTTCACAACTTCTTGACCAAGCTTCTGATACAATTTCTATTGCAATACACTTCACCTTCCATTGATGTATTCAAGTACACAACCTCAAACGCTAAGGTTGCAATGCATTATTTTCTTGCAATACAAATGGCGGTAGCCCATTTCAAAATTTTCTACCCACCTGGGTTTTTTCATTATAAATTATATATTTATATATTTCCATTATTTCCATCACTTGGAAAAATCACTAAAATCACTAAAAATCATATTTTTTCATACTCTTTAATGCTAGAATAAATTTATAAGATTTATTTAACCCCATTCTTTAATTTTACACCATATGAACTTTAGAAAATTATTTTCTCATCTCATGGCAAATAAATTTATAAAATTTATTTTCTTTTCCCAGTTTTTCACTGAAAAATTTTCTCCACTCAAATAAATTTATAAAAATTTATTTTCTTCCATTCTCTTCAATTTTACTACTTGTAAAATCATAGAAAATTATTTTCTCCTCATTTTTTTTTTCTCCCAATTACTGGAAGACACCAAAATACACACCTATTTTGTATTTTGTTCATTCTTGGTAACCACAAAAAAATACATATATGCATATATATATATATATATATATATATTCTCATCATTTTTCCAATAAACCAAACCAAATTGCTTAAAATTTATTTTGTTTATTACCATTTTTTCATTTAATTATGGAAAATGGTCCGAATTTCCCTCAAAACCTCATTATCTGACACTAATCCTAGTGTTGACCTCAAATTATTAAATTTGATTTCATTTATCGATAACCAAATAGACTTTTATGTTTCTCCCTCCAGTTTTGTACATTGTACCACTGAAATATTTTCTAAAATATTTTCTACACAATCATGTGCTAATCACCAAGCACACACATACAAACTCGACACATAAAACATGGCAAACACCATCATCTGATAATTCACCAAATCTACAAACACATCTGACACACGTGCGTGATATCTAGTGTTAACAGTGATTTCCCTGAATAATCTCATACCTAAACCGAGACATCAAACCACACACCTAGTGGTGATGCTCTTCTAAGTATGGCACAAGCCCCGAATCCTGATCTATAGGTTTTCCGTATACCTATTCTCCACATCGATCACCTAGTGTTGATGAATGACAGAGCTCCCTAGGTATTCGTATGCCTGGCTACGATGCAGTGTGGCGTGGCCAGGGGTCGGGTTGTGCCGTCGGCAGCGGAATCCTGAGTGGATGTCGGGTTGCAGACGCCACTTCGGAAATCGGGTGGGAGTCTCCTTTGTCACGGAGAGGCTCTGCAGTCCTGACTACACATATCTGTCCCAAAGCCAGGTCAATATATTCAATATATCCAATAGATCAAATCACATGAGTGTCGGCCGTGGACCTGATGATATTTCATAATACATACTAACTTATGCATTGACTATATACCCTGATAGTTACCAGGAGTTCAAATGTTTTACTCTTATACAACATATATTAAAATACTCAAATTCTAATGCAATGTAAATATAGTCAAAGCCAAAACCCACAATCAGGCTTTTCTTCTAATCTCGACCTACAGAATGACCAGTCTCGCACGGTCCTGTACTGAAAATAAAGGGATCCTGACGGGAGTGAGCTAATGCTCGATGGGAGAATCGCCTTAAGTGGGCTACTCACCACCTAAGTGCGAGTCTGTGTTCAATTTAAACACACATTCAAGCAAATGCATGATCCGCGAATGTCTACATGACCAACTGAATCCAGGAGTCCTCGCTGAGCTCCCTCACACTCGTCTAAGCCTCGTATGAGAATATTATGTTTTTATTTGTGGGCTACCCTCCCAGATGTTATAAATTGTGGACCATCTCGGAGTGTTATATTTAGTGGACTACCCTCCGAAATATATCAATTGGGCCGCTCCGACGATTGATACATTATTTGTTTGTGGACTACCCTCCGATGAATATATATATCAACTGGGCCGCTCCGACAGTTGATATATTATTTGTTTGTGGACTACCCTCCGATGAATATCAATTGAAACTCAGGCTATTTGATATTTTGGTTTGTGGACTACCCTCAGGAACCAAATTTTCTCTAGACTCATCTCATGCACTATCACAGTCTACAGGATGTTCGGTCAGTATGGAATGCGTGTGTGCCCGATTCAATCTACAGTCCCTGACTCGCGTACAAATATATAAACATGAATATCTTTTTCGTAAAATTAAATCACACCTGAAACATGTTAGGTGATTATCATTTCAAACATCAAAAATTAGCTCACTTAGGCTAATGTTCGAACACAACCAGTGGAACCGAATTACTTAAAGCAAGCACATATTTTCACAAAATATATTTTAGAACAACATTTAGGGAATAGTGAAACCCTCGGTTACTATTCCCGAAAAGTCACAACTCAACGGTTCGCTTAGTGAGCGCAATCTGCCATTCCCGGCCCAATGCATACAAACAACATAACACACAAATTACACAAACCACACCCAAGCGACCCCAAGCGATACGGTACGTAACTCGAAAATCTTGTATCGGTCGGTCCCGTGTTTTGGGGCCATTCAATGACCCATTCGAACCTTTTTCATACCCGATACACATTTATTCAATAAATGATCAAACATAGCACCCAAAACATTAGCACGTCACGGCTCACGGGTTTTGGTTTGATAAATACAATAAATTCGGTCCCAGTTTTGGGAGTAGATCAATAACTTGGATTGAGCCTCGAATAACAGAAACATCGAAAAACACTTTAAATGGGAATAAATCACCGAGTAGGGAGAAAATGCTCTCGAGGAGTTTGAAGAAACTCTGAATCTGGAGTCCGCAGCGTAGCACACTTGCGTAGAAACGTTTTCATGCGCCAGAAGGCTGTGGTGGTCGGATCGTCACGATATTTTAGAGAAGTTTCTCTCTCTAAAAGCCTCTCCAAAAATGGCCACTGGATCGAAGTACTGGTTCTCCGTTTTGGTCTTTAAAATGGGAGAGATGATAACATTGACTAATTTGGCATTTAGTGACTTAAAAATCAGATCCATGTATTCATTATGTCCTTTTAAGTTTGATATTAGACCTTGCCTCGGCTATCCATTTTCATCATTTCTCTACTTATACCACTTATGGTACATGAGTACGTGTTATATGTGACTTTCTTCGCCTCGAAAATCGTTTTACGACACCGACCACTGTGATGCCTCGAAAAGCGTCTTGGGCTAGACTATCCCCTCGGAATTTACGAAATTTTGCGTTAACTAACTAGATTTTGGCAGACGATTCAACGTTGCAATCTGTTTTAGGTGGCATCCAGGATATAGAATAAGTCACCGGGATTTTTAGCAGAAATTACAATTTTGTAACAAAATTACGATTTTGCCCTTATTCCAGAAATTGGAATTTTTCGAGTCTTACATTCTCCCACTCCTTAAAGGAATTTTGTCAGAAATTCAGGTTTATCATAATCACGCACATGCATATGTAGCACTCTATCAGCCATGTAGGCCGTCGTTTTAAATTTTAAGCATTAATACGTACCCTCGTCCTATGAAGGATAGATGGCCGCGTCAGTGTCCTCGCCCTCCGTTGACTCCTCCACTCCCGGTGCCTCCATAGCACCCTCGCCTAGCCTCACAGTCTTGCGTCGCAAGACCTTAGATCCATATTATCAACAATGCCCTGCTTGGTCCTGTAGAAGAACCTAAAAATGGTGTGATCTCGTCATCCTCGATCCATCACGTAGAATTTGGATCACGGGTATATTTACGGAGCATGGGCGTGAAATGCCTCGTGGACACACGACATATTTACACCGGAATTATTTCACCCCATCTGTGACATTTCATAGGATGGCACCGGTTAAGTTAGGGAACTCGAGTCGATTCGGAATTTATTGGATAAGGAGTTCATTAAGAGCCAGGAGCACTTCACCGTGGGGCGCTCCCGGTTATTTACCAAAAGAAGGACAAGACCTTATTGTGCATTGACTATCGACAGTTGAATAGGGTTACGATCAAGAATCGGTACCCATTAGAGAGTTGATGATTTGTTTGTCGGTTGAGAGGAGCCTTGAGTCTACTCTAGATAGACTGCCCTTGCTTGGTTACCATCGGTACGAGGGGTTAGGGAGGCGGTCATCAAGGCGGCGTTTAGAGATGGCGTTATGGGCACTTTGAGTTTATTGATGCCCTTTGGATTGTGAATGCGCTAGCGGCATTCATGGATCTCATGCATGGGGTGTTTCGACCCTATCTAGATCGGTTGTCGTAGTCTTCTTGGATGACATTTGATCACTCCGGTCAGTGGGGCATGGTATCACTTGAGGATCGTTTACGAGTTGTTGAGAGACCATCGGTACATGCGCGAATCGATGAGTCTGAGTTCTGGCTTACTAAGGTGAGATTTTAGGGACACGTGGTGTCGGCTGCGAGAGTGTCGGTCGACTAGAGAAGGTTGAGGCGGTGATGCGTTGGGAGGGCCGAATGTCGATCTTGAATCACGTGGTTCTTGGGATTAGTACAGGTATTACGAGGAGATTCGAGAATGGGCTAAGGTTGTCCATTCGGGAGCGGGATTGTAGGATTCGCCTACAGGGATATGGACTCCATGGTTGGAATGGCTCGACCATAGAGAGAGGAAATCGAGGATACTTGGAACACTCGGGATGCGGTGTTGAGAGTAGCAGGGAGGATCAGCTTTCTCTGGATTCGGGGAAGGCGGGGAAGACACGCCACACTAGTTTGAGTTAGGGCGAGTTGAGCATGGTGACGGGATTGCTCTGGAGCGAGGATCCTAGGGTTTGGGGCGGCCACGGTCGGTCGGCGATGGGACGGAGAGTATACAGTTCATTTCCTCCACACCACAGAGAGCCGGGTCGGAGCCGGGTTTAGGTTGGGGTGCTATACAAGCACTTCCCGGCCAACACGGATGGGCGGAGGGGCCATGGTGTGGGTCGAGTGGGGGTGGAATGGGGAGTTGCGCGGGGAAGTGTAGTGGACCTTAGTTGGTAGACTGTTGGTTGATGATGTCGGGATTGACATGGATGAGACCGGCTGACCATCGGGTTGTCGATGGTGGGACCTTATCAGGGTTGTCACACGGGCACGGCGTGGTTGGGCTTAGAGGTTAAGACCTTCAAAGAAGCCGGGTATAGATGTTCTTCCCTAGGATGTAGGGTGAGAGTTGACACGATAGGTCGAGGATTATGAGTGTGAGATCTACGGATTCTGCTCATGGTGGGCAAGGGATTGGTTGTCACGTGTATGACATTATTGCGTTTGTGTGCCGCGGTAACATCGCATCGAATCGGATGTGGGTCTGCGGTGCGATCATTCACCACTCTTGGTAGTGAGGGTTGAGTTGTCCTTGAGACTACGTCGATGAAGACTCTTAGTTCGATTCGAGGAAATGACGAGTAATTAGATGTGTAGAGAATGAAACAAAGGGGCTAAATAAATCCCCTCGGGTGAGAATCACGGAGTTAGGGGTGTAAGAGGCCAGGGAGATATCCGGTACGTGAGAATGTGATAGGCTTGAGTGTAAGCAGAAGGTTATGTTGCTGATATGAAGAAACACACGGGACATGGATTTATCCACGCGGACTTAGAGTTGGTGGTCGAGAGGAGTGACTCGGGATTTGGTTACCCTTTGGAAATTGCATTGGGTGTTGTTAAGCTGGCGAGGGCTTGGTAAATGGATGTCATTCATGACATGGACTAGATTGACGGTCCAGTGGATTGTCAATGATTATGGCTGGAAGAGTTAGTGTTGTGTAGGGTTCGTGTTGTATGGATTATATCACGGGTGTTAGAGGACATCTTATGACCATGCGTCTGAATCGTAAGGGTAGAGACAATTGCCCTTAGTGGGTCGCCCGCCCAACAATAGTTATCGGGCGAGTATCACGAGATGGCACCATATAGGACATTGTGTGGGAGGCCATGTAGATCATAGTTAAGGTTCGGGCCAGAGTGGGAGAGACTAATCAACGGTCAGTCGATTAGAGACACCTCACGAGATGGTGAGCTTGTCTGATAGCGTCTTCTCACGGCTCGGAGCGCGAGGAAAATTATGCGGATGTACGGCGTCGACCCTTAGGAGTTCGAGGTTGGTGATCGTCACCAGCAGAGTGAATCCTAGGAGAGGAATGGTCGGGTTAATGGCGGAAAATCGCCGGAATTTATTGGGCGAGATCTGAGGATGTGGGTGACGTCACCGGTTAGCGTTCTGTCGACATGTCGGTGTCAGCGAAATTGTTCGCATCTGTTTCGGATATCTCTCTCGAATCCAGACTCATGATGGATTGAATGATTAAATTGTACGGATCAGGACCGGAGGACAGTGTGCATTGATGATAAGCCGTGTCGGGTCTTGCGACCTTAAGGCTTGTGAGGCAAATGAGAAGTCTTGTCGTTGCTTGTAGAGTGGAGGAGTCGTGGGAGCGAGAGGACACGATGCGGGCCATCTAACCCTTCTTGTTTAGGGATGAAGTGCACGTGGTTTAGTCGTTTAAAATTTAAATGGCCAGTTACACATGCATGATAGGTGCGCGTTGCATATGCATGTGCGTGATTATGATAGTCTGAATTTCGGAATGAAATTCCCTTTAAGGAGGAGAATGTAAGACTAGAAAAATTCCAATTTAAGAATAAGGGCAAAATCGTAATTTTGATTCTGAAATTGTAATTTCAGGTTAAAATCAAGTAATTTATTCTCTAGATCTCGGATGATGAAGCAGTTATGCAGATTGGAATCGTCTAGTGAAATCTAGTTAGCACGTAAAATTTACCGTAAATTCCAGGATAGTCGAGGTGGCACATTTTCGAGGCATAAGTGGTTCGGGTCTGTAAGATTTCGGCGACGAAAGTCACATATAACACGTACTCATGTATCATAAGTGGTATGAGTGAGATAATGAAAATGGACGAGGAGTAGTCTTAGGAATATCAAATCTGGTAAAAAATGGACATAATGGTGGTATAGGTTTGATTTTAAGTCACTAAATGCAAATTAGTCAGCCAGTGTCATCTCTCCCATTTTAAAGACCAAAAACGTGGAACCATAATTTGATCAGGTGGCGTTTTGGAGAGGTTTTCTTTAGAGAAACTTCTATAAAATATTGGGCCAATCCGGCCGTCGCAGTCTTCGAGCGAGGAAAAAAAAGCGTTCACAGCGGGGGGCGGGCTACGCGTGGACTCGGGATCGGGAGTTTCTTCAAACTCCTTGGTGGATTTTCTCCCTACTTGAGATTTATTCCCATTTTAAGTGTTTTTCGAATGTTTCGGTTAGTTTAGGGCATGAGCAGCCGTTTGATGTGATCAAACTTGGAGATAGAATTTAATAATTTATTGAAACCCAAAACCTGTAGTGTGATGTGAAGGAAATTTGTTTGAGTGCCATGTTTGATCATTTATTGAATAAATGGTGTATCGGTATGAAAAAGGCCCGGAATGAAGCCGTTGATCGGTCCCAAACATGGGACAGTGATACAATTTTGAGCGAGTGCGGTAGTAGTTTGCTTTATTTGTTTGGGGTGTGGTTTGTGTAATTTGTGTGTTAGATGTTTGCTTGGTATGCATTGGGCCGAGATGGCGGGTGGATTGTTTTGGGTTCATAAGCGAGCCTAGTTGAGTTAATGACTTTTCGAGAATGAATGTAGAGGGGTTTCACTCTTCCGAAGCAGGTGTTCTAAAATATATTTTGTGAAAATATGTGTTTGGTTAAATAATTCGAATCGAACTAGCGTGTTTGAACATTAGCCCAGTGAGCTAATTTTGATGTTTGAAATGATAATCACCTAACATGTTTGTGTGATTTAATTTTATCTCGAGTATATTCATGTTTATATATTTACATGTGATTAGGCGTATTGGAGTGCTTTGCAGCCATTTCATATGCACTAGAACATCCTAGGACTATAGGAGTTAGTGCATGAGATGATCTAGAAAATGGATTAGGAGGGTAGTCACAAAATATTAATTATCGGAGGGTAGTCCTGAGCAAAAAATATCAATAGTCGGAGGCAGCCCGTTTGATATTCATCGGAGGAGTGATCCCAATGAAATAATATATCAGCGAATCAGACGACCGGTTAGTATATATATTCATCGGAGTAGTCCACAAACAAATAATATATCAATGCGTCGGAGCGGCTGATTGATATATCTCGGATGAATCCACTAAATATAACATCGGGAGTAATTGCACAATTTATAACATCGGAGGTAGCCCTGAAATAAAGCGGATAAACTATTCTCATACGAGGCTCCTTGGGCGAGTGTGAGGGAGATCGTGGACTCCGGGATCACGAGTTGTTCATGTAGACATTCAAGTAGGATCAATGCATTTGCTTGGATGTGTGTTTAAGTGGAATCTGCTTTGCCCGTTGGTGGAAGTGGCGCTTAGGGCGGTCCTCACTGCGGGCATTAGCTCACCCGGGTCGTGGGATCCCTTTGTTTTGGTGCAGGGGACAGGTGCGGCGGCTGCGTCCTAGGGTGAGTTAGAAAGGGATTGTGGCTGGCTTTGTGATGTTACATGTATTAGAATTTAGTGTTTTTAATATATGTTGTATAAGGAAGTAAAACATTGAACTCTTGTAACTATTGGGTATATAGTTGAATTCATAGTTAGTATGTATTATGAGTATCATTGTGGGCCAGTGGTATTATTACTCATGTGGTTGATCTATTGGATATATTGAATATATTGGTAACGGACGAGGATATGCAGTCTTGTATTTGGGTAAGAGCTCTGGTACAAAGGGACTACGCAGATTCTGAAGTGTGTCGGGTGACAGCGTCCACTGCTATTCGGCCCAGTTGTGGGTGGTCAGCGGACCCGGGTTTGGGGCGTCCACCGACTCCATCAAGTAAATGAAGTTAGGAAAGGTCTGACTAAAAGCTAAAGGCGGAGGAGAATAAGTAGAGAACTATTAAAGTATCAAAGCTTACCTCATTAGTCCTTATACTGGGATGACATATGAATCGGAGAACAATCGGGACACCAGGCAAGGCCTTCAAGAGTAATATATCATCAGAAAACAAAACCAATCCGTGCTTAATCACACAAAATTTTGGAAACAAAACAGCCTGAGGATTAGATGTGCTAATCACAAACCTTGACTTGTTGGGTCTCTCGTAAATCTCACGACCCGAATCCAGAATCATCTTTCACATGAAACATTTGTAAATCTTCTTCTTTGCTTCCTCCTCACTGGTTCATGGTAAAAACAACAAACCAGGTATGATTCACAAAGCCCCAATAATTTTCACTAATCGCTATGCAAATATAAAATAAATACACAACTAGGTGAAAGCGGGCATGTAAAGTAACAAGGAAATGGTGTATGTCAAATAACATTTCATATCTGAAACTCCCATTTGAAAACCTTTTAGAGTGTAAACTTCTCTGTTGAGCTTGATGAATGCTAAAAGGTACAAAATCATAACAACTTGAAACTAACTCATTTGGCTTTAGAAAGAAAAACTTAACTACCATAGTGAGCTTCCTCAAAAATAAAAATGAGCAAATTAAATTTCTAATTGTTAGAGGGTCTTCCCTAATTTTGGGATCGATAAAACAAAAATATTCGGTGAATAGAAGACCACTACAATGTAAATTACCGGTTTAGGGTAAGTTTTCCATTCAATGAAATTAAAACAACCTCATAACTCTTAGTTACATTTTCTCGGAACGACGGATGGCAAAGGCTTGCTACCTTCCATGACTTTAGTTAGGGTTTTGAATGACGTCAATCATTCTTGCCCAGGTTGAGAATCTTGGCCGATTAGGTCTGAATCGGCGATTAAATATCCGTTCGAGGTGACGCAGGTCCGATGGATGTCTGATCAACGACTTTCGGTAGAAAATCGGAAAAAATTCGGATGATTAAGTGAGATCTGAGGTTATTTTGTTAACTCATCAAATTACGAAGAAGGAAAATTACGGAAAAAAACACGATTACGTATGTTTCCAAAATCTTTTCACTTATCCCATAGCAACGAAAAAAAAATTATTTTTTCATAGAAATAGATATTCCTTTTCAAAATAACAAAAAACCAACACCCTTACGAATTCACTAGTTTTCTAACACAGAGTAATAGGTAGTCTTGCGATTGTAAGTGAAGAAGGTAGAACTTGCAAACCCAAGCAGTCATGGAAGTCGGCTATGGAAGACAACATGGGAAGCTAGACGATTGAAAGCGACCAGGTGAAGCCAGCGATTAAACGATCAAGTGTGTTTTTTGTAGGGTTATTTATAAAAAACTCGTTCTCATACTAATTGCGAATTTGTTGTATTTTTGTACTTATATTTGGATTTCAAGAAAATGTCGTTTTACAATTTTTGTTGGAATTTATTATACTAGTATTTATATATTTTTATAAATATTATTGTTGTGATAATATTGTAATAATTATAATTCTTTTATATTTGCTTTTTGTTAGATAAATTAATTGAATTTTATAATATATAGTAATAATTATATTATAATTTATAATTCTTTATCTGATAATATGATATTTTGAGAGAATAATATTAAAAAAATTGTTTCATTATTTTATTTCGATTACATCTACTTTCTAATAATTTACCATAATATCTTATAATTTTAGAGCTTTCTATTTATCTTATTTTGATATCTAGTGATGCAATGGCTCCTAACGTCTGCGTCGTCTTGGGCCCATCGAATCGGTGGCCAAATCTGCATGACTTGAACCGTGTTTGCTGCTTGGATTTGCCTCCGCCCGGGCTTGTCATGACGATGAGCCGGTCTTGTAGTCGCGCGTAGGGATGCAGCGACACCATCTCGGTCGGAGGCCGGTCGGCCCCGAGTTGAAGTTCGCTTTTTATTTTCCAGACCAGAATAGTGCGAGTTCTCTTTCTATTTTCCAATAAAATAGTGACCACCAAAGATAATTTTCCTCCCAATTATAGAATTAATTCATAAAGTTTCAACTTTTTTTTCCTCCAAATATTATTTATTTTAACTATTCCTCTCTATTTTCTTTCCTTATTTCCTTATTACTTTCCTGGTTGCAAAAGGAGCCTAAATAAATGCATAACCTATGTTTCATCTGCATTATACACTATGAAGGGGAAAAAAAATTCCCATTTATCAAAACTTCAGTTTGTGAGCTTATTCATTAGTCATTAAGGTGCGCTAATAAGAACTGTTTCTTTTGCCTATCAAAAAAAGACAAAAAAAAAGTGTTAATTAGGGGTTTACTTCTCAGCGAGTAGCAAAGATCCATTGACATTGAGGGGCACAAGGTAATGCTAGTTAAACAAATGTCGAGCTCACGGGTTCATCTCGGCTCTACTTGAGCAAAATAGAGCCCACGAAGACAAAGGGTTTGAAAGAGAGCTCCTTTCTTTTTGTTTTTGTTTTTCTTTGGAAAATTAATAATCGCTGAAACAGGAAGGATTCGTTCAATTCATCAAACCATCTCTTTTCATAGAAAAAAAATTATCTTTAGGCAAAAGAAAAAGCAGCCAACTTCGAGGAAATTTTCCTTGACGAAGCGACCCCAGGAAGCGTTTTAAAACCAAAATCCACACACTAGGGCGAAAACATATCTTATTTACTTGAGCAACAAGAAAAACAAAGAAAACCTCATAGCTTCATGATCATGGATTCTCGACCAGTTTTATATTTGACTTGACGGCATGAACAAGAGTATCATCGCACTGGATGTCTCTTTCTCAGCATATGAAGTAGAAGAAGAAGAAGAAGAATAAAAGCGAAGCAGCAGTAGCGTTGAAGCAAATGGCCTTGGACAGGGCTTTTGAGAGAGAGTAGAAGAAGAAGAAACGTACTGAGTGAGCGGTGAGGAGCGAATGCGGGTGATCATTTCTTCTTTATTGTGCGCACCACCATAAGAGAGGCGTAGAGATGAAGTGATACGAAGAATGGTGGTGATCGCCCAAATCTTACGTCTTGGAGAATTAGGGTTTAGGGCCCCGGATGCATTATGATGATTTAGGGTTTAGGAGGATTTAGGGATTTTTGTGATCTGAAAGTTATATGTATAGCTTTATGGGAAGCCACCGTCTCTCTTCAAAGTTGAATATGTAGATAAAATGTAAAAAATGCGATAAAACATCGGTTCAAATGCCACTAAGTATAAAATATTGGTGAATACAAACCATAGTTGGTATATTGATGGATATATTTACATAAATATTGATAAATTTAAAATATTAAAAATTTATTAAAAATAATTTAAATTTTAAATGTCATCAAATAAGTGAAAAGGCATATATTAAGAATTATTTTATAAATATAATGTATACGTAATACTTAAATTTAAATATATAAATATAATGAATAATTGATTCCATTCTATAAATAAAATTATTTATTTTATTCAAATAATTTAATTATCAAATAATTATATTTATATTTATATATAATAGTATAATCTTATTATTATTTTCTTTTAAAGGAAAATAATATTATTGATTCAGACTTGTCCAATATACAAATAACTAAAAACCATACATGATGAAATAATATCCAAGTTAATAGCTGTAACACCCTGAATTTACAGTTTCAATGAATAGTAAATTTTTTCGATCAGTAGGTATTTGACTGGAAATAGTCAAATGAATATTAATTTTTGAAAAATAAGCCCCAAAAAAAAATTGTCCATAATAATGTATTGAGTCTAAAGAAGCTGAAATAGATTAAAACAAAATTATGTTAAAGGGGGTGAAAATGTAATTTTACGAAAAATGGCAAGCGGTATTTTGTCGTAGAAAAATGAAATTTTTAGATGCCGGATGGCGAAAGCGGACTTGGCTAGTTAAATTCGTCTCTGAAAATCTAGTTACGGTCGAATTTCGTTGAATTAGAGACAATCGGATTTTCCCACGAAGTCGAGCCTTCTGAACATCGAATGGACCCCGAAAATGAGATTTTTAGAAAAATCCTGAAAAATGTCAAATGGTTAAAGAATGTCCATTTAGATAGACAAGAGCTGAAAGCAGTGGCCAGTACGGTGTTTCGGGCTTGAACTGAACGAAGAGTGTGACCACGTGGCATGACGTGGGCTACGTGTCCTATAAATATCTAAAAAATCTAAAGCTCTCATTTGGTCTCATCAGCCCAGTAAGAGAGTAAGGGAGAGAGAGAGAGAGAAAGCGATCTTCTCTCTTCGATTCCACCAATTTAAATCGATTTGGATCTCGTTAGGTCGAAGAATTAAGGCGATCCTTGTGAGGGTTAAGCGTGGGTACCAGAATCACAAGATTCTACCAAGGTCCAAAGTTCGGGTTTTCATAGGCTTAGAAGGCGGTGTCGGAAATCCACGCCATTTGGTAGGGTTTTCTTCGAGTTAATTTTCGATTCGAAGGGCATGGGTGTATCAAAGGGAGATGCTGTCCAGTTTGTTTTCTCAGGCCCCATGGTATATTTTAGCGCTTTGGTCATAACTCATCTGAATTGAGTGATTCAAATTTACGGATAAACTATTGATAGAACATATCTCCTGAAATAGGTCTATCAAATTCCGACCCTGTGGACTCGAATGCATTCAAAGTGGGTAGTGTTCGACGGAGTTTTGTTGCATTTTTAAGACTCCATGACGTGTTTTGGCCATAACCCAGCCATCACTCATCAGAGGTGAGTGATTTGGTGCTGAATGAACTAGACTACTAGGAGACCATATTTCCACTTGAAATAGGTCTATCCAAATCCGACGATTTGGACTTAAAAATGCATTCAAAGGGAGCTATGTTCGGGCAGGTTTACAGTTTTGTTTGGCGAGTAGCCCGTTGTTTAGGATATAATACTTGAGTTTGATTGATCCACGATTTAGGTGATTCAGTTGGAAAAGAACCTAAGAACCGTATCTTCAAATGAGTACGAGAACCAGTGTCAAATTATGGATTAAGACCCCTAAAATCCCGAGTATCGCATATTGTTTAGAGTGTAAACGAGTAAATTGGCGGTTTG